>VUQG01023297.1:4991-16766 GCA_015106755.1 Etia nguti
AGTGTTCCTTCATAACCAATCAAAAATTAAAGAAAAAAAAAATTATATAAAAGACAAATGTGAAAGTGCGCAGAGTACTAGTAGTGTATAATACTTTTGTGAATTTATGTTCACTAGTTGAAGAACTGAATCCCTGTAGCATGAATACCATACTTTCATAAGATAACTCACTCATTAGCAGTGGTGGTGGTTGGGTGCTTACTGTAGAAGGCACAGAGTAGAAGAAAACACCGAGGCAGAGTACTGCATAGAGATAATGTGATGTGGTTTCCCAGAAAGCCATTACCCTAATAGTGGTCTGCTTTGCCCCGTGGTACTCACTTCACAATTTGCCACAGTGGAGCTGTTTCTAAATCATTGTAACCCCCTGATTCGTTCAGCCGCTATGGGGCAGAGATGCAGTGATGCACCACTGGTGGGATAGCTTCATTTCCTCCTAAAACAAATACAAGAAAAGTCATCAAAGTCTTCAAGGGAGAACAGTGTGAAAATAATTGCACCATCAGACTTGCAGGGCCCCTCTTGTACTACAAAACTCTCCAGGCATGTGAAAGGCAGGGTGAAGAAAATACACTGACGTTCCCCCTCACCCTGTATAAAGGTCATTACCCATCCCCCACTCTTCTTGTTATAGCCACACTAAAGCTCACACTACACAGCACCCCAGGGCTTTCTGTCTGTGTGTCTCTTTGTCTCAGCTGAGCCTTATCTGTGTGTGTGTGTGTGTGTGTGTGTGTGTGTGTGTGCGTGCATGCTGATGAGCATATGCTTTGGGGTAATACATACATGAGTTGCTGTCTGTTTTTCAGTTTATGTCTGCAGAATATACATCAGTTTGCGTCCGCTCATGCCTCTCCTTATAGGATGTAATTTACATGAGAAAGCCACCACCACACGCTTCTCTGTCACCTCATAAATGCTACTGTGATCACATGTGGTCACATAACCCCGTTCACCTCAGTACGTCTATGTATTATCCTGAATAATACTTGCTGTTGTGTTAAAAATAATGGGGCGAAATTAATAAATGTTTCCAACTGTATTTGTTATAATGTGGGCTACTTGTTGTGTGATTTATTCAGTTTTTTTCTTACATTACAAAATCATAATTTAGGGATTAAATAACAAGATTTTTTTTAATTACCTGTGAATTTAATTTATTTGGTAGTTTATGTGGGAAATTATTTTTTACATTTTACATTATTATTTTTAACAGCAGGGTGTTAATATTGTGTGCAATCCCACGACTGGCCACTAGGATATATAAGCTAAATTCTGTGGGCCGAGCTTAAATGTCAAAAATTCCACTTCCTGGAATGGCCACTAGAGACCAGAACTGTGGAGACTAGAACAGTTTTGGTCTTCATAGCTATTTTCTTCATGTAAAACATCTACAGCGGTGCAATTAAAACATAAAAAATTCTATTTAAATTGTGTTAGGGCTACAAGTTTTTTTTTTCCAAAGGATGCATGTGTATCTGGTGCACTTTCTTGTGGTGTTTCTGCCCAGATGAGTTCACACCGTAACAAAAAAATTTCCAAGCATGCAGGAGGCTGAAGCCTTGTGCTTATTTACATAAAATTTACATCACTCCGATCTAAGCTAACCTTCGCATGGTCATGGACGTGTACATTTCAGTATGCATCCCCCCCACATTTATATTTTCGTTTTAAGCCTATTTTGGAAAGGACCCAAAATAAACATGTAATCACCAAGCCACTGACATACCATGATGGCTAGTTTAATCTTCATAGAGTTCGTACACACCTATAGTTATAAAATTTTAACATTTCCAAACGTTACTGGACTGCAGTAAATTTTGGACTTTTAAACAGCAATTTCAAAGGATTTGAAATGTTGAATTATTTTGACAGCTCTTTGTTTACTTAAATACAGTTTTTACTTTTGAAATTCTGAGAGACACAATTCAGTTGTTAAAATATAAGTGAAACTGTTTGGTTTATTCGGCGCCAAATTGCTCGGCGCCACATGTGCAGCAGGTGATAGGTTATATTTACGTTGCCTATCATCAACCGACTCCGATAGCCATGCTTTTACTAATAATTAAGATAGATAGCATGTGGTGTGTGGAGGCAGTATTGTAAGGCCTAGTTCCAACAACAAAAGTACATTTTGTTCCTAAAGTGTTGCCTGAAAAAGTAAATTGTTAACGCATAAAAAAAATTCTTACTTTTTAAAAAAAAAAAACAACGTTTTTTTGTATCGTTTCATAAATAACTAAAAATGTGAGCTACAGTATATTTTTCATGTACTTAACAGCATGCCTACAGCTACACTCCAAAAATAGCTACGTAGTAATAACAGTCTACTACTGCGCGACATAAACGGATAATTAATTTTAACCTAATATTTCTGAGTTGTTTTTGAGGAGTTACCGCTTACCCCCAGCCTGACTACACCATCCTTCTCCATACTGCGACACCCATTTTGATGTTTATGTGACTGGAGTGTGCTTCCTGCAGAGAGAGGAGCTCAGGCCTAGCTCATTTTCGCCTGGCGGGTCAGATGCTCTGTGTTTCAGTCTGAAGCCGTTGGCTGCTACTGAACCGTTTGGCTCTTTTCTCTACTAGCGAGCAAACCTACAATCTAGACCCAACTGTACATCCAGCTCATTTTTAAGGGGATTTATCACTATATATGCCCGTGTTTCCAAAACACATCGGTCATTGGGGATTCCTAGCCCCGCTTGGCCGGGTCTGAAGGCAGTTATAACGCTTTTTTCGAGGTGTAATTAGAGCTAGAAAACAACGGTGGTGGAGGAGATTCCATATTAGGAGCACAGAGGAGAAGGCACCCCCCTTGTGTGATTTGGAGCTTTTGGTGAGTGTTTACCGTCTTTCCGCTTGATTATTGCCGTTATAAATGATAACCTCGAGTAGATCGATCACGCGTGGCTGTGAACGCGAGGTTTCGCCGGGTTATTGCGCTGTTTCGAACGTTTATTTTTATAATTTTTCTCGAGTGTGGGGGATGGGCAGCCTCAGCGCGTGAGTAGGCGCGCGCGTGTCATGTGCATGTGTTCGAAAGCAGTTCTCGCGCGTGGTTTGTGTTTGTGAGCGCGCCCTTCCTTCCTGCAACTCCTACTAGCTTTGAATTAAAACCAATGTAATATTTTTTCTTTATTTAAACCCATGTCATTAGAATATACATTTCTAAGATATTTTATATTGGATTCAACAGAGAATAAATTAGATTGAATATGACATCAAACTTTTTACTTTGTCACTTAAGTTTTATTATTGTGAAGTAATTATTTTCTCCAGTTATGACTTAATGTATTCTTTTATCTCTTAGTTAACTTGGACAATTTGTGTGTTTCAATGCACTTTGTACTTGTTAAATAAGGCAGTGTGTCTATAAAACTATGAAGGGTTATGAATCAAAACTGAAACTGTTTGAGCCCAGTTAGTAGTTGTGCCAGTCTGTTGTGTTGTGCTTTACAGGCTCTTGTTGATTTTTTTGTCTGTAGCATACCTTGTATTCATAATTGTGACAAAGTTCAGGTCATAGTATTTCATCTGTTATTTACTTTGTTACCTTTGTGCCACTTTGATTGAAAGCTTACTACAGAGCTGTGCAGCTGGTTGTTCCAAAGCCATGGACGATATGGGGGAGGGGCGAATACACACAGACAGACAGACACACACACACACACACACACACACACAGGAGGGCCACTTGCCAACCTTGCAAAGCTCAACTCAATGACACAATGTACCAGTCCCAGATAAGCCTTCAGTATCTGTGCTAGCAAGGAAAAGGTTGGTAATAGAGACTCTGTTTAGCCTCAGTTACATCTCACAGGCTAACTGGGTTAAGATATTTGTAGGCTTTAATATATAGATATTTTTAAATGCATTCCTCATTATTTTTTTATTGACCTGGTCCTTAAATTGGATTTTGGTTCTCTAAACATTGTAACTAATATTTAAAGTAGGTTATGTAACACACATGTATACAGTCCTGAGTCCAGTATTCACACATAAACTCGGCCTTGAGCAGCCCTAATTTTATTAAGGGCAGCTGCTATTGGGTTTCATAGCTGATAATTACCAACTTTTTTAAGCTAAGGACCAAGCACACCATAAAACACATCATCTCAGGCCATTGCTTTTTTTTTGTGTGTGTCTTTGTGGGTTTTAAGGTCAGGCAAGGTGTGTGTGTGCTTCATAATCACAGTGCGTAAGAGTTTAAAATTGTCTACACGGCATACTCTGCTACATGGGCTGCAGACAATGCAGAGAGTTTAGTAAACATTACACAGAAACAGATATATTCTGATAGGCTAATATGGGCTGTTAGCATCAGCTGAAACATATACTTGTGTCCTTATCCACGTGCATCTACAGCGTTTTGTGCTACCACCCTTAGGGCTCTCCGTACAGTAAGTGTGCTCCAGAAGAATAAACTTGAAGTTTGCTCTATGTCTCAGCTATTTAATGTGTCTCCTGTTTTTGTTGTCAGGAGGTCACCATCTATGGAATGCATGAGAGCTGATTTTTAGATGTCAGTATAATCCTAACTGAAAGTGCTGGATCGGATATTGGGAGCAACCTGCCGATCTGTTAGCTTATCTGTTCATTTCATTTCAGTTCTAGTGGAGAGCTAACATGGCATAGATGGAGCTAACAGCAATGGCTGAGCCGTTCTGAGGTATTTCACACTGTGGTCAAGCTAGTTTACAAGTTCAAGGCTCGTTTACAAGGCTTGTCTATGTCTTTCTTATTTACTTTCACTCTCGTTATATCCTTTGGTATGGGTTCATCCCCAGAAATAACAATAAAACAAAGCCAGTTGTGTAACCTCACAGTTATTCAGTATTTTTTTCTTTAATCAAGAATCATTGACGACTACAAAGTCTGCTATCTAATCTCACATTGTTGGGCTGGGTATGCATATGTCAGCAGTAAGCTCTCTGTCAGTTTTTGTGGTGTCATAGTGCAACTTTTGACAGCTATTAAGCAACACATCCTTTGTTTGTCCTAGTGCACAGATGACCCATAATGGGGAAATTATGGTTTAAGAGTAGTAGCACGTTCGCAGTCAGGTGGCAGCTACGTACTGCCCGTCTCCCTACAGAGACGTACCATACATAGTACTATAAATAAAAAATCAGTGTGTCACCCGAAAAACAGTGACAGGTATTTTTACAGCTATAACTATCAAATCTTTAAATGTGAAGATATAGATATTAAAATTGTGCTACTGCATGTCTCTTTCAGCTCAGTGTATAAAGACAAATCACTTCGTCCTGTACAGTAGCTTGGTGTGACTTTTACTCTCTATGGAGGTGTCACTGTTGAGTTCACAGCAATCTCAGATATGCTCTTTTATCTTGGTTTATGTGCTGTTATGATCAGAGCTACTCCTCCTTCCTCTGGTTGTATCAGTTCAGTTGTGTTTTTAAAGAACTGAACCACACAACAAGAGAAACCCACCAAAACCAAAAGTGTTGTGTTGATCGTTAAATTTGGGATCACCCCTGCACATGTTATGTGGGTTTTTTGGTTAAAAAAAGAAAGAAGAGCTCATACACGGCGTGTGTTGGCCTACACACCTGTAAGAGAAAGAGCGAGGAGTTTATTTGCCACTTCTAGCATGAACAGAATGAACATAGTCTATATCAGGGAGAGGGCCTCGTTCCCTGCTGTAATTAGTGAACATAAGTGTGACCATTAGTGGATGATGAGGGATCGGCGTAGAAGCTCCACATATGCACATTCATTTCACATAGGACAGAGGTGTGAGCATGAACTTGTTTGTGTGTGTGTGTGTGTTTGTGTGTGCCTGCGGTCCATCACACACATAGATGGTATAAAAGGTGGAAGTTCCGTTTTGAAGCCTCAGGGCGAGCTGTTTGCGCCATCTCCATCTTGGTGTGTGGAAGCCAAAAGTGACGAGCGACTGGCGGATCAGACTGTGAAACTGCACACTCTTTAGCTACCAACTTGCAATTGACAAGTTGGTAGCTAAAGAGTATGTTCAGGATAATCTTCCTTTCTGAGTAACTGTAATTTACACAATGAACTTAATGTTTTATTCAGTATGACCCAGAACTAGCGCTTGAGGCCATAAAGTCATCAGGAAAGTGTTTACTGAGCTGAGGGATTTGAGGGATCTAACTTCTGTATAACTTGAAGTCTTTTTGCAACCACAAGGGTCACTAGAAGGATTGCAATTAATAAACAGAATGTAGTTTTAAAGCAGTTCAGCATCTTTTATGTCCATGGTGTGGATGCACCCACATATGCCCATGAAATAAGAGGTGGGTGACATGAAGACATCAACATGAAAGCTATACATCGGGAGGTTAGATTTAATATTTTAATGATAATATTAATGCGCTGCATTAAGGGGGAAATTAGCTAAAATTGGCTTGCTTGGTATTATCCATCAGCTCGACACTATTGGCTTTTTTTTCCTGTGCATACAAAAATGTCATATTTAAAACCATCAGGGAGGTTTTGGCATTTAACTACAGGAAAACCACCAGGATTGTCATTTTTAAAAAATACCTATAAGCAGTGTATACTGTATTGTGGGGTTTAAATAAGTGAAGTTTAAAATACATTTTTGTTGAAATGGCCAAGATTAACAGGAAAATGCCTAAATGTGTGTCAGCTACAGTAACAAAGACTCTTTGTCTTAACTATATGTGCATCAAGGACTGTTTTAAACCAGGAAAAACATTGCCCTTTGGTAACTGTGAAACTTGAAACAGCAACATTATCGAGGTTGTGCCGTGCTTTTCTGCTACTTTCACATTTCCTTTGACACTACCACAATTTATCGATGAGGTAATAGAGCTTCTAAAACATGCACTAGAAGAAGCTAGAATTATCTTTAAAACATTATCTTAACTGATAGCATGCTTAATTTTGGATTCATCAGTACTTGAGGTTTTTGATAGATAAGCTATGGCATAATAGAAAGCTTTGAGTGGCTGTAATTAACTTCCTGTAAATTTTACAATTTCCTGAGCTGAAGCACAACATTTCAAGTAGACAGGCAGAGATGTGTCGAAATCCCGTTGGTGCGTGACAGCTAATTGCCTTGGTAACCGTTTCTAAACTGCCAAGGTTGTTGAACATTTACATACTGGTTCATTTCTCTGATTGTCTTGTGAGCAGGATGTTTATGACTGACCATATTGCGTCTAACACCAGAGTATAAAATAGGGCAACGAAGGAAAGCTAGAAGTTCAAGTCGTGATCTTTGAAGTATTACGTGGATGTTTTTAATATGGACTGAATTTGCCTGTTTGTCATTGATATAGTAGAGCACATGCTGAGCATAGGACAGAAGAATAAGGTTTTGCTACAGAGCAGGCAGCTGAGTCATGTTATCTACACAGGACACATTTATTGCTTGGCCTTAATAAATCACAGAGGAAGCGTGGTGGTGGAGTAGTACAGTTATGTAACCAGTGCCCGTCATCAGTGTTGTGAATTGAAAAGGGAAAGACAAAATGGACTAAAGTGCAGTGAGTGAAAATGTCTTCCTTGGTTAGATAATGGCCTGACACGAGGTGGAGAGACGCACAAATAT
Organism: Etia nguti; assembly: GCA_015106755.1. NCBI lineage: Eukaryota > Metazoa > Chordata > Actinopteri > Cichliformes > Cichlidae > Etia > Etia nguti. Next base: position 12,562 of record VUQG01023297.1, read on the forward strand.
GGAACTGCCCTGGATCGTGTACATTTGCTCAAATGGGGAAAAATATTTGCCATAACTAGACAATAAGTAGGTCTTACCTCCTCAACGAGTACAGGGATTGTGTGCATTATTTCGGAGATGTTGGAAATGTAATTTTAATTGACTTGATTAAATTGACCTGGAAATTTATGAGTTCATGCAAACATTAAAGCATTGTTTCTGGGTAGTCTATAAATAATGTTGGATAGTAACATTTAGTTTATGCTTTTAAGATGATGTATCACTGCCGTATAAGTTCATTATTTACATCTTTGACTTTTGGGTTCAAAAGGAGCTCAGCTGGTAATGGTGTGACATTAACCTCAGCTCAGTCATCTACTGAGCGCCACCGTCGGCAGCATCCCGTGGCATTGCTGGTCACTTACATGTTTGTCATTCTTGCATGTTGTCAGAAGAAAGAAGATTCAGTCAAAGTGTGAAAGTTACCATGGTGATAGAGTGGGTTAAAATGATAGCAATCTTCGTGGCATTAAAACCTCTGGCTTTAGGGTCCACATATGTCAGATTTTTCTCCATTTCCAGTACACCTTTCTAGTTCATGTGCTCGTATAGACAGCTCACTGTAGGGGGAAACGAGGAGTATCACCATGGCTACAGTCCAAGATAGCAAAGTTGGATGAGAGACTCACTGGAGAGGCAGCTGAACATGTTACTCAGATATTTGTCACAATTGTGTAAAGTTATAACATTGTTCTTTTGTTCTCTTAACACTTAAAAATGTTGTTGTGGATATGGAAATAAAGGTTTACAGTAACACTGCGCTATTTACATACTTGAGGTAATTTAGTAGTTACAGCTTGTGGCACAAAAAAACCCAAATGAATAACACAAAACTTCCTGCTTGTTAGACCTGACAGGATAACAAAGGAAATGTGCTGTTGTGTGCACAATGCAGACTTGAGTAATTTGATTCTAAGTGGAGTTTTTTTTTTTTTTTAACAAATAATCAGATGTGATTTTTTGTCTTTAAGAAAGCATGCGTTTTTTTCTTCCTTTGGCAGGCTTGTGTTTTGTGTGGTATTTGATCTGATCACAGAAAGTATCCTCCGATACAGTGGTTAGCTATATTTCCCAAATAGTTCAAACCTGTTATTGAATTGGTTTAAATTGTAAGTTTGAAAGTCCAGGGGTTAGGTGTGCTTATTATCTTTGAGAACTGTATTCAAAACTCTCTCTCGCGCTCTCTCTCTCTCTCTCTCTCACACACACACACACACACACACACACACACACACAGTCATGCTCATACTACATGTGCATTCACGCAGATCTGCACCACACACACACACACACACACACACGCAGTTGACGGCGGTCACATGGTGTGTGTGGCAACCTCAGGGGTCAAGTTCAACATTGTGAAGAATGCTTGGTGCTCAGCGGCCCCTCCCCCTCTTTACTCAAAAGGCTTTGAAGTTTACAGGCCTGCAGCTCCCTTTCCCCTCTGCTGTAGAGTGACCCAGGGTGATTATGTATGGCCTGCAGCTTCCGTCCAAACTCTGGGGAAAGTCCCAAATTCCCAATTTAGTGTACCTCATGAAAAGGACTGCTGGATCTTGTGATATATTCCAGTAGAGTATGATATGACAAATAATACCCTGTTAGTAATGAACTATCCCACTGTGCTATTTAGGACGAAAGATTGGGATTTTATAATTTTATGTTTTGTGAGTTTGGAATGTATTGCATGGTCTAACAAAAAATAGAGATCAGTAATAACATGCTGGCTGCTTGACATAAGAGAGTACTAACAATTTAGTAACTTTTTGTATTTAGGCAAACAAGAAAGACTTTTTATACCTCTCAATGAGACCTTGATTTTCTGCTAATAGTGCCTTCTCCATACGAGATTGTCCTAGCTGAACTTGGGCCTAAGCACAATCTGACTTCATGTTGCAAGATCACTGATAAAAATTGCTTACTGTGCTTTAAAAACTGCTTCTTTATTGCATGAAAGTATTATGCCTTACTGCATGTTACAAACCACAATTCAGCGCCACCTTTTTTGAGAAAAAGAGCAAGACAACATCTACGACCAGGGCTTCTGTGCAACACAACAAAAAAGAAAAGGAGGCGCCACCGCCAGTGGTGCTTTAGATATAAATAATTTATTGTACTGGAATCTCTGAGTCCACTAAAGTGGCAAAATAAGACAACAAAAGATGCCCACCATCATGAACAGAGACCTATATTTGAATTCATTCCTAGTTTTGACTTGCGGAAAAAATGTGCTTTGTTTTTCCATATGTGCCAGCATCATTTCAAAATTGTATTTAATATCAGATTCAATTATTTTATTTACAGCTGCTTAAATTTTCTTTCTGTTAAAACAGCGTTGAAGAATCGGTACACATGCCAGGTGCAGTTTCTTGTAAATTGTGCAAACAGATGTCTGTGGCCTTAAGTTCTTGATGCATGGCAAACACAGCCAGCTGGCGGGACAAACACATGGTTTATACTTTTAAGTGAAGGGTATGCAGAGGCTTTCAGGTCTTTTTTGCTAGACTGATAAGGAATGTGAGCTCAGGGCTGGCTATAATTTGGAAAGGGTTCCGATCGCAGCTGTGATAAAGTCCTATCTAGGAAATGCAGGAAAGTTCTCAACAGAGCTTTGGTATGTTCACTGTTTCAGTTGAACTTTCACAAAGATTCGTCTGTTGCTTGCCATTACAAGTACAACCAAGGAAGAGTGCGATACTGAAGTAAGGATAATTTTGGTCTGTTGCAACCTTTAGTTTAGCTGTTGTGGGTTATGCAGACTTTGGATTAGATAGCCTAACTGTTTTGGGAAACAATGAGTTGCTTGAAACTGTCTAGCTTTAGTTTTTTTAGATTCTTAGCTGAATCTAGAAGCTCATCCCCAAGAGATATGGTTTAGCATGGCAACAAAAGACATGATGGAGTACGGCACTCACCAAGATGCTAACGTGTAGGTTACATAATACAGTCTCCAAAACCAGTGGGCAACATAATGGTGGCTTCATCCGTCTTAAATGTTGTAAATGGACTGGTATTCATAAATCCATTTGCTACTCTTACTGAACACTCAAAGCTGTTCTACACGACATGCTGCATTCACCCACACATTCATACAGTGCTTTGTTCTACTTACTCACCGAAGAATGCCTCGGGACCAATTTGGGTATCAGCAACTTGCTCAAGGACAATGTGGACTGGAGGAGCCAGGAATTTCACTTTGCATTGGTCGATAGGCTCTTTTGAGACATATAACCTCATATAAGCAGTCTATTGAGGAGGTGATCTATCTTTTCTTTTATCTCTTTTTTTCCGGCTTAATTTAGAAAGCCTGTCTTCAGAAATCTTTACAAAATTCACAAACTAGTTTACCGAATTTATACAGCTAGTGTTAATCTCACGCATTAATCTCACGCAGATTTTCCAGCTACAGCTCTGGGATTGATGTGGCATTTTTAAGAATTTCGATCTCATCTCTATCAGTTAGCGTGACCCACATTATTGTGACTGGTTAATATTTAAAAAAAAAAAAACATGATTTGAATGTAATATTGCTAGGATATAAATATCCTACCGGCTAAGCGACATTAGTCGCTAATTTTACTTGGCACTTACCAGCTCATTCATCAGCTGACTCATCCAGCGCAATCATATTCATGAAGATATACAGCATAGCCTCTACAACCTGACCCTTCTGACACTGATAGACTCATTCACCTTCCTACCCTAATGTGCTATATTTCAGATACTCATTTAACTCAAATGTTCATTTAGGTTTAATAAATGAGGCTGAGTCCTCCCAGCAGAGATGTCTTTTCTACTAGGATTCTTTGAGAGCTCTGTCAAACAGCAGGTGCTTTTCTGACAGATCTAACATTAAGACAGTGTTTTTGTGACGGACCAACTCCATGACATGAGCCTCTGATTGAACCACATGGATCACAAGAGATGTTAAACTGTGAATGGAATGTTCACTTTGCTAATTGGCTCACAGGAACGCCCCAGCACAGCTGCTGTCACAGTGTCAGCAGAAAGAAAAGACAAAGGGCCACTGGGGCATTCCACGCCTTCCAGGTCCCGGGTTAACCCGCCAACACAGGAACGCCACGCCGCAGCTGCACTGTGGGTGCAGATTTTATCATGTTGCAGGAACTGCTTGCCTGACTGTTCAGCCTGTTACACTACTTTTT
>VUQG01023299.1:12560-30127 GCA_015106755.1 Etia nguti
CCGCGGACACCCCCCCCCCCCCCCCCCCCCCCCCCCCCCCCCCAAGTCTGAGTTAACAGCCTGTCCCCAGCAGGATGAGCTGGCTGTAAACCACACCAGGTCTGTTAATTAATTAATGTACCCTAACTGCAGGGCTGGTTCCCTCCATTCTAGTGGAGCAGTTTTCAGCTGGCTTCACTGGTGACCGCCAGTGCTTTTGGGTTTCTGCTCTGGTGTGGCATAAAGGCAACAGATAGACATGACCGTGGATAGGAGGAAGACTTCATCACCATAGTCACTATTAATCACCCAGGGCCATTGTGGTCCTGTCCTGTAAACAGCGCAAGTGCAGGCAGAGAAAGAAGAGAGGAAGAGAGGAAGAGGGGGCAGGGTGGCTGCAGGGAGAAAGAAGGGGAGAGAATGGTTGGGGATCAGCCTGTATGCCCGCCTCAGCTCCTACTGCGGGGCTGGGGAACAGTGCTGCTGTCTCAGTGTTTGTCCTCCGTGTTCTCCCAGATCCCGGATCCCGAGGTAAGAACCTGATACGTCACCTTGTCCTCCACAGGTTCCTCTCAGAAAGCGCCTCGAGGTTTTTAAGTGACGGGTGCAGGTACGTCGGTGTTTTAAGGGGAAGTCTAAACGTGTGTGATTAATGCTCCTTTGTTTTGTCGCCGTAGTTGTGTAGTGCCTTATTGGATGAGGAGAGAGTGAACCTATGTTGAACCCTGATATATTATATGGGCTGACATGAACAGCCATGTCACACATGTTTAAATGGGTGCTCCTAGAGGGATAAATGTGACTAGTACTCGAAAGGTTTTCGTGCTTTTGATCGGGATGGAAAACAGTTACATTCAGGGAATTTGATTAGTTCTGATCGGGCTACAAAAAATGATCTGAAGTCTGTTTTCTGAGGTAAGAAACAATAAATGATGACTGCATGACTAAAGACTGTTATACACTCTTAAAACGTCAGGTCAGTCAGTAGTAGTGAACTACAGGAACATGAAAGCGAATGAATTTTCTGTTGAATACTAATTGTGTGATATTTAATGTGTTCCTAAGCACAAGGAAACAATATATCAATGTTTACCTATACGACTCATTTTTGCATCAACATCCTCTGAACTTCAGTTTGCAGCAAACAGGTTTTTTTTTATGGAAGATGAGAGAAAGGATGAGAAACTTCTAGTAACAGACTCCCTCTGGGTGTTTGTGTGATGCCTTTCAAGAGCTTGAGACAGAAGATGGTTAATAAATATTAATGTTTGTAGTTGTTGTAGAGAAGAGCAAAACTATTTTCTAGTAAGCATGTGTTAAATGGAAAATTAAATATAAGGTTTTAGATATCAGGAAATTGTTTGTCCATATTCTTTGTGCATCATATTGGTCCTGTACTTCATTACTTGAGTAATTGGCCCTTTGCTCTTATATGTTGAGTCATTCTAACCAAGCGCATACTTTTCTATTTTTAGGTATTAATCCTCTGTTTTTATACTAATCTTCCTTGATTAGTCCCCAGAGGTTTTCCTTAGCAGAACAAAACAGAACTATTATTTGAGGGAGAATATTCAATCAAGGCTTTGAAGATTTAACACACAAACTAATCAGCCAAACATCCAGCAAATAAAAATGTTTAATAAATTTGGGTTTGTAATTATTAACATTTGGGTTACTTGAGGTCATTTTGTGCTTGTTGTTTCACTGAAAGAAAGAAAAAAAGGCAAATAAATAGTTAAAATAAGAAATGTCCTCAGGAGGAAAGTACTTAGCATTACACAATCACTCCTAAAGAAAAAAAAAGTTATTTTATTAGATGTGCAAAATATCCTCAATAAGGGAGTTGCACACACACAACAAAAAATTAAAAAAAATTTTTTTTGGTAACTTCTTTGTTAAAGATCACAGCCCTTCTTGTATCCTCCTCAGTGCATAAACATTACAGACACCCTGAAGCCGTGTACACTGTCACATTTGGCGTGTTTGCTTGTTATCAGTTCTTTATAGGCCTGAGTAAACAAACTGGTCCTCTTGCCCTGGTGCTTTTAAAGAAAGCAGAGATAACCTGGGAAGTTGAAGAGTGCTTGTTTTTAAATTCTAGTATGATAGTAACATCTCTCAAAATGTACCCTTTTTAGTACTTTAACTGACTCACCATTCCTGTCAACAGTTTGTTTTTCATCTCATCCTATGCTGCTGTTCATCATGTGTATGATATCACCACTTTAGTTTATTTTTGAAACTTTGCTTTTTTGTGGTTCACCTCATAATTGTGTTACACATAAAGGCAACAAATGCAATAGATGTCCATTTTCTGATCTGTTCTCTGTTGGTTTATGGACTAAAGTATAGAGTTTTCAAAACAGCCTTGTATCATCAAATCAAGTGATCGATACAGAGGAGACAGGGAGAAATCTACTCAGTAATTTTATCAGGGAACCGGCCCTCTGATGGCTGTGGTAGTACCGATCTAAGTCATTGATCTAGCAGGAAGACAAACGCATACTACAGCCAGTTTCTACACTTATTGTTCCCTAATCCACAGCTCTGGAGAGAGCTTTGAAATCACAAAATTTGGTCTTGGACGGTAACAAGAAAAACTTTGTACAACATGTAAGACATCTAAGAACACTGAGAAAGTTTATGGAAAGTGGTCAACTTGTGCAACACATTCACTGCTGTCTCTGTGTGTACTTGTTTGTAAGGGGGACCATGTAAGTTCACATCTGGCATGAAAACATACAGTGGGTTTGGGGTATTTCCTTAAAGAAATACTAAAGATCCTTTTTATGGAGGACTAAAAGTGTCATTAAAATATTAGAGAAACAAAATGCAATCACACTAACTCAATGTGCAATAGGAAAACATACATTCAGAATAAAAATTTATCAAAAGTTGACTAAATTACATATTAGTTAATTACTTTTTTAAAAATTTTCTAGACATTATAAAGTATATGAGTTTAGAAAAAAAAACCCATTTTGAATATGAAGCCAACAATAAATACTTCACATAAAAAATACAATTCGATCATCTTAAAGTGATACAAATAAATATAAGAACATAATGAACATGGAGCACGTGTAAAGGAAAGACTAAATAAGGAATACAATTCTCTTATTTAAAAGAGAATTTGCCTTTTCAGTATTTATGATTTTCTGTTTAATTTCTCTTTTCAAACTATATTTAATTATTGTAATTAATTAATTATTGTATTTATCCACTACATACTTATGGATGGCTTTATGTTTTAATTTAATAAATTCTTCATTTTAACAACATATTTATGGATTATTGTTTTGTTTGAAAATTATTTCAAACAAGGGAATTCGTTTTTATTTATAGCAATTTATTTATTGATTACTTATTTTCCAAATCCATATATTTATGCCTTTTTATTTGTACGAAAATTGATTAAATAATTTAACAAAGTCCTTCCATGACACTTCAGGTCCTCCATACATATCTGCCTTTTTAAAAATATTTTCTCTCTTTGTTAGAAAATGCTCTGATGATCGTTTGCTGTGCCGTCTCTTGGGATTTTCTTACAGTACATCTGTATATCAAATGTGCTGCACGTGTGCGGCTGTGAAAATGTGTGTCTGTGGACCACAAAATGCGGTTGTGAGTGTGATTTCACAGGTGTCATCAAACTGAAAGACTTCAAAGATAAGACTCAGTACTGACTACTAATGGAATAATGTTGTAATGACTACTGTGTACTCATGGGTTGGTGGTGACGGCATTAGGGTTGATACGATCCCAGCACCAGATGGTGTCTAATTATATGAGTTCATTATATGGGTTCATTTTGATATCAGCTATACACCTTTAATGTTTTATTATCATGAAATTGTGTTAAGAAAATCTACAATCTGTGGACATGTAAACATTTGCCAAATATCCTCGCCAGGTAAATACAATATGAGCTACACTGTAGTTGTTGTTAATAACTGAAATGATGTTGAGGCGCTGACATTGCTCGGAATGAAATGTGAGGTTGTAACAACCTAAATTCACTGAAAGGAGGCAGAAATTACTGCTGAACACTTTGTCCAGCTGTATTCTGAAGAATCAATGCCCTTGCGACTTCAACCCTTATTTCTTATCTAAATGGTGATGCTTTGTGACAATATGACACATTCAAAAACTTTTCATTTTACTTGGAGTCAGAAAAGATTGCAGAGTGACTGAAAACTCGTACACCAAGTACTCACTGACATGCTGCATTGCCTAAAGAGTGAAGTATCACAGTGAAAACTAAAAATAGTTCTCTGAAATTTGAGGTCCTCTAAGATCTTGTTAGCTCTTTGAGCTTCGCACTCTGCTGTTAATCCCTTTTTTTATGAAGAGTTTTTTTAGTTTGTGTGCAGATATATAAAAAAAGAGTTGATGCTCTTTCTCTCTCTCTGTCTCCCTTTTTTTGCCCACAGCTTTTACCCACAGATCCCCCAAAGAAGCCCGACCCTGTCACTTCAGAGACCGTTGTTTTCTGGGGGCTGCGGTTATGGCAGGTCATTGGCATCTTTTCCATGTTTGTTCTGGCAGTTGGTTAGTATATCTCATGAAATCACTTTGTTGTCACCTTCACAAATCATTCATAAAGAAGATAGCTATCTTGAGATGTAGCCACAGGGCACAAATGTCCTCAATTATGAGTCCACAATGTGATTATCAAGCACAGTGTGATTAGCTGTAATACTGATATTATGTCAGAAACAATTTATCAATTTATCTAAGCAGCTGATAAGAACAACTGCAGGATGAGGGCAGAGAGACTTTGTTTTTTTGTTGTCGTTTTTTTATTCTGGTAGATTTGTTTTAGAAAAAAAATACAATGTACAGTTCTACAGTTCTAGTCTTTATTCTTATCTGCATTTTGGCCTGAATGCAGTCTTTGACACGCTCACATTGGCAGTGGTAGCATTAGCATATTTAGCAGGTTACACATTTGTTCCCTAACGCAGTTCAGCCAGGGCCGATCATTAATTACTTATTAAAAAGGAATACTGTAGGGGAGACACCACATCAATTGCTCCTGAGATACTTCACCAATCATTTATTAGAAAGCATGACATTAAGATTTTAAAAAAATTCTAATTTTACCACATCCTCAAGAACTTGACTGATAAACAGTCCTAGTGCCAGTTTGAAACATGTCACTATGCGAGCAAAAAAAAAAATCTTGCTTTCATGCACGCTCTTGGTGCCATGGACGGGTTATCATGACCACTGGCCTTAGTCACAAAATTGCCATGGGCCTACTTACCTACTCATGCAGAGAGTAAACACTCCATGTGCCCTTTCTGAGAACACGGATTTTGGTTGCGCAGTAACACAAGGAAACTTACAACCACACAGCATGTATTATTTTGACCTCATAGTTTTCATTTTGTAATGTTAAATTTCTGCTATTTTGTTATGTTCTAGATATGCCGTATATACAGTATAAAATATTTTACAGCACAATGTATTCATCTTAAGGAGTCAGACATACGTTAAGTGAAATAAAACTGCCAGAAGAAATGTCTGACTTAAAGGGTTCTTTGGGGAAAAGTCACTGCTCAAATCAATCAAGTCCAACTACCAGACAGTTCAAGTTCAATGGCCATAAGTGATAGGCTGTTTGGGTGTCTTTGTCTTATCCTTAGATAGTTTCTAACATTGTGAACATTTGCCAAAAGGACTGTCCTCCTTGAAAGGTCCTGACAAGAAGCATCATATTATTATTAGCAGCTTTTTTATCCATTGGAGTTGTCTGGTAGTGCTGCCCCAGGCTTCACCGCTATCACTCATCCCAAAGCTGCAGTCCTACTGTAAACCTGGGCTAGCAGCATCAGGTCCTCCAAGGCAGGCAGTACTGTAGCACTGACAGAGCAGCTGCTGACAGTTTATGGTTTGTCCACCTACCAAGTCTGCATTTCCCCCATGGACTGTCTTATTTCTCTATGTTGACCTTTCACAGAGACATGTATTTAGCTGGCATCACATTGATTTGACCTACTCATCACAGGCTTCTTTTCATAAATAAACTCACAGTCATTGTTCATAGGTCAATTGACTCCCAGTGGGCTAAGTGAAGATACCACAACAGACCCTGTGGGTTATCTGTCTTGGCTGGCTATTTATGAAAAGATTTAGTAAACACGCATTTTCTAAAAAATGAAGAAAAAAATTACCTCCACAAACATCCATCAAGTGAATTATCAGTATTCGAACTACAGTTTTGACTAGAGACCAATACATGCCAAAGCACTGAAGACACTGAGCAACGGGACTGAACCCTTAAACTATGCAAAATACAACTTTTACAATGAACAATACAAAAAGGAACTATATAAAAACAGCAAAATAATGCTAACATAATTGGCAGGACAGTAACACAAAAACATATCAAATCTGCTGCGTGCAGTCATCTATCTTGTTTCAGCATGCAGACCCACAAAATCAGTGATTCAAAAGTACAATACTGCAATAAAACCATTAAATCCATGAAAGCCACAGGTTTGGCTTTTCTGATAAACTCATTTATCCACTGACACCTGTTCAATAGCCGATATATGCTATCCAGTGGTTTAAAAAGTAATTGAGTGTAATTAGGAAACCAGACTTAGAGTACTGAAAGCTTAATCCATACAGTGTTTAACAAAATTCTTAGACCGTCGTCATAAAAGCAAGTAAACACAATTTTTTTTTTTTTTTAAAATGTGTCAAAACTTGACAAAAATTGTTATTTGTTAGACAAACTGGGTTCAGTTTTTTTGTATCTAAATTTGAGCTGACACACTGGACAGAAAGTAATCAAAAATAACATTCAAACACTGAATGTTATTTTTTTATATATTATTTACAGTAAATAACTGTAATTTGGCATCTTAATCAAAAAAATAATTCTGTGCTTTACTTTTGTTTGTTTGTTCTGAAAATTCATGGACAACAGCAGTAATTCTATTTTAGCATTAAAATTATTATTTGAATTAAGGCGTTTGCACATACTCATAGATTTACTGTACAAAAACCAAAATATTTTTGGTAACTACCAATACTTTTAATTTAGGGCAGCCGTGGAATAAACCTCACACTGACTGGTGGTCTCATAAATCTGTTAAGCATTTTAATTCATTAAACTGTCTCCAACTTAAACTTTTACAGGATACTATATTATGTCTATACATCATTATAATTACACATACATTGAAATAAAAAACTGTATTTAATGTGATGTTGACAGCTTATGGTGATTTTTACTAACAGTGATTCATCTGCTGATTTTTTTTTCCTCAATTATTTGGTTTGACATTACTAAAAAATCTCAGGGCTCAAAGTGATGTCATGCACGGCTTTGTCCAACCAAGAGCCCAAACCTCACAACATAACCCAATTAATAAAAAGCAGGTTTTAAAATTTTATATAAGACATGTCATCTGCAAAGGCATTGATGGCATGGCCAAATATTTTTGCAGTATTTGTGGAATTTCAGTGTCAAGTAACAGTCTCTAAAACATGATTCAGACAAACCAAGAAAACAAGAAGCTGTTAACTTGCAAAGTGGGGCTAACTTGTCAAAGCAGGTGATAGGGAACATTATATCTTAATGACAGATTATTAGCTATTTGATAACCTAATCTACACTCGTTTCATGTGGCCATGCATGTATCAGAGCCCACTTGGGAATGAATGCGAGGCTCTGATGGGACATCCGCATGCCCTTCATGCATGTATCAGAGGGACTCATGGGGAAAAAGGTATAACAAGAGTGACTATTCCTCCATGGTGTCTGCAGTTGTCCACGCGTACTTCCTGAAACTAATATAATCCCCGCCTGAGAGGCTCTACATTTATTTTTGCTCTCTGTTGCACCATTTGTGTGCATTTTTGTGTCCTTTGCTCCACTTGGAGACACATGGGGTGGAGTGGAGAAGACACACGTGGAGCCACGAGGAGGGGACTCGTGTGCAGAAGCTTCCCTAACAGTTTTAATCTTTTTAATTGCTTTGTTCTTGATGCTGTTGTTCAATGTGCTGCATATTTTTTAAGCTTTTTGTATTTTTTTTTTTTCTTTCCCCTGACCCTTAAAGCACCGACTGTGTCCTAGACCTCTTGTTTTCCTCTCTTGCTTAAAAAGGCACACACAGTGACGGACCGTCTCTATGTCTGACTTAGACTTGCAAGAGCCCTTCAGATGCCATGGGAGAGTGTAGGTGGAGGCTTTAGGCAAAAGACTCAGGGAAGAGGCGCAGATTAATTTGCATATTCATAGATGTGTGTATACAAAATGAGCCAAAGGTGTTGAGTTACAGCTGAGCCTTTTTAAGACATGAATGAATTATCCTCGTGTACATAACTAAATAAGTAAAAAAATCCTAAATATATACTTTGGATCTTTAGGAGTTTACTGAGTGCCTGGAGGGCGGCTGTTTTAAAGATAGGACTATTGTTTCATGCATGAAATGTTTTGGTTTTTAAAAATGACTTTAGAATATTAACTAGATAGTTGCTAATTAATTTTGTGCTCAATCAACCAAACATTTTATCTCTACTTCTATAGACAATGTAATCTGCAAAAGGGCTCTACATGCATGGCTGCTTCTGCTTCAGTAGCAAACACAACTACGAGGCAACAATATAACAATACAATATACAAAACCTATTCAAAGTGCACACAGCGGTTTACAACAATAGAAAGCCTTTCACAAACTTAAACTTTACACTTGCACATGCAGAGACACAGACAGCAAATATGACTAAACCTAATCTAACATTCTAACTGGATTCTTCATAATCAGCATTTTGGTAAATAAAGAATAATTATGTATGTTTCATTCACCGCTCCCTGCTGAGCATAGCTGTTTGACTGATGAAAGAGAGAGCAAGACTAGAAGTAGCATGCAAGATGTAGGACGCTATTAAACATACCCTGTGGCTTTGTACCTTCTCTCCAGCTAGAATTACAAAAAAAAAAGAAAACACACCAATCAATGTTAAAACTGTCACCAGTGAGTCCGATGGATGTGGGGAACTAACAAATGTTGTCTACAGGGAAAATGAGGCAGAATTAGGGGGAAAAAATAAATAAATTTATCACCATTTTAACTTAAAAAAAAAAGATGGCCAAGCAGCAATTGCCATCAAAAACAAAATGAAATACTGCAACAGACCTTGAAACTGATCAGGTCAACACATCAATCCAGAAGAAAAAGCACATTCACCAGGGAGTAGGCAACAAACACCACAGCTCAGTCACTGTCAGGACAAGGCTCTCTGGCACTGGCTGTCCTCTCCCCAGCTTAAGTACAACCACAGCTGATTGCTGAGTGGAGCTAGCTTGTCACTGGCTCCACAGGAAGATGGGCTGTACCTAGACCAGGAAGTGCAACACAACAGACCAACAGAGCAAAACTAAAGTTGGCCTGCTAGGCGTGTAGCACAGTTACACTTCATTACGCAGCCATGAGGCTGTGGTGTAACTTCATCACACGTCAGCATCAGTTTCAGTCAGTTAGTCATGGACGGACGTGTTTAGAACAAGTAGCACTCACACCTATTTTTTAGACATTTTTTTGTCCCTCTTGGTTTGGATCTTTGTGGAGAGAGATTCATACTGAAACAGGATAATAAGTCCAAGTGAACCAGGATTAAGGAGCACTCGTGGACTCCTCAGTAGCTGGATTTTACTCACCGGACCTCATTTCCACCGAATATTTGAGGAATCATTTTTATACTGACAAAGCCAAACATGTCACAAGACATTCTTTGGAACTTTGTCAGGTAATGGTAGGATAGCATAAGGTATTTTCTTGCACACACTTCCAGCTTGACTGCTTTCTGTCATCAAAGAATGGGAGGAGGAGGAACAAAACACAAATCAAATACAAAGATATTCTAAAATCTATTTAATTTTTAAACATTCAGTCAGAATGTTAATATATATTATATTTTGATTATATTCATTTGTAATGTGAAATTTATAAAAAAATAAATAAAAAAAAAAAGTACCTTAGCTAGTATTCTCAGTCTTTTGGACCATTCTGTATATTGTGACTGCCACTGCACCTTAAGTTCTTATTAATTGTGCAAGGTGTTATTCAAATGTCTTATTCAAATGACGTCACCCTGTCATTATCCTTGTTCTTCTCTCCTTTAGTCATCACTCTGTGCTGTATATTCAAATGCCGAATTCCCAGGACAAAAAAGGAAATTGAGGCACGGCATGCACAAAGGCAGGCTGCCAAGAAATACGCCAACACATTAGAGACAGTGCCACCTCTTAATGAGCTGACTGAGATCCCAGGCTGTAAGTACATCGCTCTCATATCTTTCAAATATTAATATGATAATATTACATTGGTTTTAATAATTGAGTTATAATTGCAAGCAGGAGCTTGAACTCTCATACCAGCTGTGGAAGTTCACAAGAACTGTCCTACTCCTTAAATACTTCAAATGCCAGTTCCTTCAAATGAGAGAAATGATGGATAACTGTTTGAAAACTGCTTGAATTTTCCATGCATTCCTCTCGAACATTAGTGAAGTGCACAGAGATAGATTGAGAGAGACATCAGACTCCCTTAGACCAAAGCACATCACACAGAGGGGTGGGGGTTGGGGCGGGGGGGGTAACACTGGTGATTTCAGTTCTGTATGGATGAGTTACAATATGAATTTGGGTCTCCATCTACAAGCATAGAAGTTTGTTAAATATCTTTTTTTCTCTCTCTAGTATTGCAGTTCTGCTTTGTGATTAAGACCAAGAGGAAAGCTCTCTTTTTACATAACATATTTTCAAGAATAGCTTTGATTTATTAAACTTTTGCTGTCTCTTCTTTTCACCTCACAAAATATTTCACACTTGGTTAAAGTCTTCTTCTGATACTTTCATGTACTAAACTTCTCTCTCCTCTTCTCTTCTCTTCTCTTCTCTTCTCTTCTCTTCTCTTCTCTTCTCTTCTCTTCTCTTCTCTTCTCTTCCAGCTGCCCCCGAAGCTTCTGCAGTACAGACACTCTCTGAGCAGGTTCAAACTCAGAGTGCTAACAACAGCCAGCCCTCAGTTGTTAGGGTCAGTGAGGAGCATCCCAGCTCCCTCACTTTGCCAGAGACAGGATGATATTTTTTTCCCCTCCTTTTCTTCGGCTCTTATCTTCCTTCAGACACTCCTCTTGGCTAAATCGCTTTAACAAAAAAAACATAGCGTACACATTGGCAGCTGCTCTAAAAGTTTCCTTCTTGCATTTATCACACATGCATCGGCCTATTTGACATTTAGTACATCTGGTTTTCCTTGAATAAAATTTAAGAGAAACTCAACCAGAAAGGAGCATCTCTCATTCACCTGCTTACCTCATCACTTTTGAACTAGTCAGAAATTAGAGCACAATCTAACTTCTCCAAACTTTCCTTGATAGTGAATTTTCTTGGCGTTTTAATGGAGCTGAATAGTACGTATTGTGCTGCTTCTGCGAATGTAACTACTCTGGCTCAATAGGAAGGCTTGACTTTTGTAGTCCGTACTGTATGTTCTTGTGTCCTTATGTCCCTAAATGTCCCAATATTTTTGCTTTATGTTGATGAAAATGTGCATTTCAAGACAAAATGGATTTGATCAGAAATTCTGAAGACAGGATATTGCTATTACAAAATCATTGTAAACTGTAATGAATGTAGCACGCCTCGTATCTAATGTTTGTGCTCTGTGTTTGTTCCCGTCCCTCTCTGTATGTTTGCTTCTCCAAAGTGGTTTTAAATAAAGCAAATCAAGCACTGTCTTTTTTTCTAGTGTAAATGGACAATCTGCACGGCACTCCAGGCTTTAATTATTTGAACGATTAAATATTCTTATTCTTACAAATGTTCTTTGGTGCGTTGCCTTAACTCATCTTAGACTCAAAGATGGTGCTTTCTTAGGTAAGAATAATGACAAATAACCATAGACAGCTGTCACTTCCTGTTCCTCTAGTTGCTATATCATCTTCTCTTCTGGTTATTGTAAAAATCATTTAAAAAAAAGAAAAAACAACACACTCGGCAGTCACTGAGTTCCCAGGTGATAATTTATTAAAATAAGACCTGTATTTGAGCACATGATGACTCTGCTGTGGTCAGAGCATCCATAGTTTTATATTCTCTAGTGTCAACCAGAGAGTTGGTCCAATATGCACTGGAGTAAATATTATGTTATTGGCTATAAACTGAGTGACCATATGTCTTGAAGTGGGGCTAAAGGGACACAAAGGAGTCAAAACATATATGCTTGTCCTCAAAAAAACACCATAGTATACTGTTTACAAAGGAGGAGCACTGATACACAAGCAAACATGCAAATTGCTGCTTCTCTCAGGGGATTATAACCAGCTGACACAATGCCGAGTTTTTAAGCAGTAATATCTGACAAACCAAATGACCGTGTAAGTAAAGAAAATGAAACGAATCCTGTGTAGCTGAATGTAAGACAGCAAATATGTTAATATGAAGCTCAGGATTAAAATTTTTGCAAGTGTTTTCCTCTAAAATGAGGTCTTGATTATGCAAAGCAACATCAAATTCATGAAATGTTCTCCCGAAGTAGGCTAATCGGTAAAAGTAACACTGAATTGTTAATTAAATGTTGCAAATGAGGATCAAGAAATGTCCACTCCTGTCTTTTGGATATGTGCGTGCATATCAGATCTGTTTACAAATCAGGAATAAAATAGTTTCATTACATAAAAGTAAAAAAAAAGACAAAACAAACAAAAACGCAGCTAAAAAGGCAGATATTGGGCGCATCTGTAAAATTAGCCGAGTTGGTTTTCGCGCCACCAAAATGTCGGACATCCTGTGTCTTTTGCATGCACCTACTAGCTTGAAGCATCTTGGCCCAAAAAAAGAAAGAAAAAAAAGAAATCTGTAGAATGAAAGTAGTGAGCATCTCTGGCTTCACAGCCTATATCTGTTTCAAGTACTGTTACAGTGAGAGATGGAAGCCTCAGAGCATTAGCTTCGACTTATTATCTCTTTCTCCCTAGCTCCCTCAGAAACACTCACAGAAGACAGTTATGAAACAGTTCCTCCAATTTGTCGTCTTCACTTATCTACCATCATCTCTCATCCAGAGCTGCTGCTTCTGGAGCTCAAAGTGAATAGATTCAAGTAGCTGGAAATGAAGACATCCCTGTGTGTCAGCCAGTAGTTGCATCTTTCGTTTGTAAGAAATCAAATGCATTTCTCGCACATCTGCCCCCTGCAGTTCGGAACAGACAGTAAGGAAAACGTAGTTTGATGTGCAAAGACTTCCAAAAAGCGACTTTAGTCTTATTACAAGCTCATCTCAGGGCAAGATAAAAAGTTATTGTTCTTAAACACACACTGTTTATGATGTCTTTTTGGCCATTTTTAGCTGAATTTGTCAATATTTTATTACACTTAGTGAGATGGAACTGACTTTTTCATTTTCTAAATGTCACAACTCTAAAATTCACTAAGCCTTCATGTTTTATCAAAAATTGTGCCAGCTTTATCCACACTGAACATCTGACATTTAATAGTGAGAGTCAGGGCCTTTCTTAACCTTAAACTAGCCCACCGCAGTAAGTAAACAACAGGACACTGGCAAAATGGCACAAAGCCTACAAGTCTGACATCAGAATTTAAATGACATATGAGTCTGATGGACGTGGGATCAACATTTTGGAAATTTAAACGCTTGTTTCTGCTCACCAGGTTCTATCAAAACCTGGCTGGTAGATCTAGAAGGAAAAAAAGAAGGAACCAAGAGAAAGGAGCTTTACAGTCGAGGAGAAATGCGTGAGGATAATAGCAGAAGACAGCTTCAAAATATGGAAAACACAAAGAAATCTATTCACAGACATTCTTATGGTTGCTTGATTATTTTAAGTCAGCTGGATTCACCCACTTCAGCTAAACAGGGGACTGAATGATCTTAGGTTTACTCCGAGTCCCTCTGGCAACTTTTGACATTTGGTGTGTGTTTGTCATTTGGTTTCTTGGCCTTTGATTACATAGCCAGTGTTTTTTGCAGCTTTTGGAAAAATGATACGAAGAAGAAGAAAAAAATAGAAGAAACCATATTTCACTCCAGCTTGTCGTCTGTATGTCCTTTGAGGAATTTTCATAGTTGTTCCTAGAGAGTGTTACATTGTTGGGTGCCCATCAATCCTTGTTAGTGGAGTTTATATTCACTTAGTGTTGATAATGTGTGATAACCTTGGATATATCCTTGTTTACTGTATGTCTGAGATTAAGATGAGGAGACTTATACCAGCAACACTTCTGGCAAAAATCAAGCAAAGATTAGGGCTAATATATAGGGGTAGCTAGCCAGGCAGGGGGATATTTAAGATGAGACAAGATAAGAATACACTTTATTGTACTCAAATGTATCATTCTCCAACATGAAACAGCTTTTTATGCGATATGCATCTTCTGTAGCTCTGTTGGCCTCAGCCTCAAGATCTCTGAGCGAAAACAAACCTGGTTGTTAACTTTGGCTCTCCTGTTCTCACCTGTTAAGCACTTCAAACAATCCCATTAAAAGAATAAACAGACAATGGTTATTAGAAAAGGTGGAAACAGATGCGCCTTCATTATATTCAACCTACTTAGCCCAACACTCAGCTGGATTAAATTTTCCCACCCAATTAAAATTAGAAGCAGAGAGTGGCGATGATACCTGATGTCGCTGTGAAGCCTTTAACCCTATTTCTTGTTTTTCCTGCAGCTGCAAAAGCAGAAGACAGTGAGGAGGTAAAAACAGTTTCTGGGAAGGTGGATGCTGAAAAAGGAGAGAAAAAGACCAAGGAGAGCAAGAAAGAGGGCAAGAGTGCCAAAGAGGGGAAAGGAGATGAAAAGGACGCATCTACAAAGAAGAAGGGTGAAAAAGGCGAGAAGGGAGCATCCAAGAAGGAAGCTGGGGACGGGAAAGGGAAGAAACCAGGAGAGAAGGGAGACAAAGGGGAAAAGGGAGCGAAAGGAGGGGCTAAAGGAGGGGGCAAGAAAGCTCAAAAGTAAAGTCTGCTTTTCTGTAAATACCGGGGGGAAAAAATCAAATTTTTTCACTGCGCACATTTTGGGACTCTTTTTCTAAAGTGAAATTTGTATATTATATTGATAATAAACTGTATGCTGATACATTATTACATTATTGATGTTTTTGCCTTATTAGGATATGAAAAGACAGTAGAATTATAGATTTATTATCTTATTCACAATTCACTGATGAACATTAGAGATCAGAAAGCATCCTCCAATCTCATCTGGAGTTTACACTGGTATCTACAACATGCCTACATCACAAAGGAGTGAAGAGAGAATGAATGAATGATGTGTCACTGCCCACATTACGGTATCTAAAGCATGAAGACTATAAAGTTAAGTCCACTGAGTACACTTCGGCACAAGATAAATAAATGACAATGGAATACACATTATACTTCCATGAGAGGTATTTGAAACAATGAAATACAACCTTAGCTCTACGGTTATTGGCCCTATTGTACACTTGATTCCAAAACACAATCTTTTTACATAATACAGTCAGAACAAAACACCATATTACAGGGTATTAAAGTGGTCAAAGAGAATTTTCCAAGTGTTCTTGATTTACAAAAAAAATAAAAATAAAAAAAATAAAAAAATCTTCATGATCTGACACTTCCCAACCTCTGAGTAAAAAAAATGGATTATACAACAGTAACATGGTATACTCTTTGACGGTTTGCAAATTAGGCTAACTTTCAGTTTTCACAAGCCTGGGAGAAATGCATCAAATTACCCATTATAAAGGATACAGATAGATGAGAATATTTAAATCTTCTGTGGCAGCAAGGTACGGTAACACGACTTTATAAAGGTTTCCCTCAGCCTGTCTTTTTCTATTTTCATCACTGCGGCATGCAGCCACCTGTAATTACTATTGTAGTCAATCCAGTCAACCTTACATCATAATTATAGCAGAATGAAAATGTTCCTCTTGACTGTCAAAAGCAGCTGAGAGCTGTCTGCTTCTCTTACATTTTATTTTTGTTTCAAATTTTAATTTTTTTCTTAATTAAAGAAAAAAAGCTGCAAAATTTTGAACATGCAGTTTACAATAACAGTTTTTAGCAGAGGCAAAAGAAACAGGAGTAAGTAATGCATTTATCAGAGATTTTGAGTTGTGAATTGCATATTAGATGTGCTACCGTAATATGTAGAATAGACAAATACTCTGGAAAAATGAAAGATAAGATCACCCAGTGATTGTTCATCATAGAGCTCTATGGCAAACGCGAAACTGTTATATGACACTTAAATTATAAATTAAATCATTCTCGGTTTTGGTCTTTTATATATAATAGCAAAAAATGAAGCATGATAAAAACTTTAAATACTTGCTAAAAGGGTAAAGGGTAAACAGTTGTCATGTAAAGTTGAATCTTTTACCTTGTGTCCAGTTTGTACTGTAAGCAGTAACTTGGACAGATCAGGCTTTAAGTTAAAGCGCACAGCTTAATGAGTTTAGAAAGAGGCGGCTAGCTAAGTGTGAACTGACCAAAAGAGCAATACAGGAGAGCTTACAGTTAAATAGCATTTACTCCAGAATATGTAGAAATTTGGCCAGATACTGCTTGAAAATTTTGTGACATTCAGAATCATTATATAAGCTAATGTTAGATCTTGAAACATAGTCTCCATGCTAAGGATTTAACAACAAATTTAATATTAAAGACCTTGGACTGTTGTTACTTTGTGTCTGGGTGTTTTGAATCTCTCACTGCTATTTACATAAAACTAAAGATTTTTTTAAAGAGAAGAAAAAAAAAATTACTGCAAAATTAAGACAATCTGGTCACTGTAAACGCAATGGTGGAGGATAATACAAATAAAATCTTCAGTATAACCTCTTCTCTTGCAGCTTATCATGTCTTTTCTCTTTGGTATAACAGATCATGTGAGCTACCCTGCCAATCATGCAGGCTAAGTATAGTAAATTACAAAGATATTCAACTGTTCTGTTTTGGCCTATATACATAACCAAATATTGCCAACATCCCATAAACCAATACATGAAAAAAAAAAACATCAAAACAGCTTTATAACATATAACATATCCATGCATAGGAACACTTTAAGCTCACAATTAGAATGTATCTCTGATTTTTGTAAACATCGTGACTTGTATATACATCATAAAAGCAGCACAACACTGGACTGACTACCTGTAAAAAATACTGTGTAGTAGTAACTTCAGTTTTTTTTTTCTATAGCATCACAAATATCACTCCTGGAATCCCACGGGGAATCTAAGACTCTCTTCGGTTCCTCCTTAAATTAATATTCCACTGGAATATTAATAAGACTGTTGCCTGCACCCTGTGCCTTCAAATAGGGCTTCATCTTTTGACAACTTTGAGAATATATCCAGTATATACAGTTTTCCTTTGAGTTACATGACGCTGTTGTAAACTCAAAGAAAAAGGTTGTCTTCAAAGACATTCTTACTTTGGTGTTTTTAGTTCGGCTGTGTGAGTATTAACATTTTATATGGACAAAAAACTAAAAACTAGTACATTCATTTTAACCATTCAAAATCTGTGGAGTTAGAGGGCTGAAT
>VUQG01023299.1:30147-43200 GCA_015106755.1 Etia nguti
GAAGGGTGGGGGTGGGGGGGGGGGAGGGGGGGGGGGGGGGGGGGGGGAGAGGGGGGGGGGGGGGGGGGGGGGGGGGTGAACAGAAGAGAAATATAAAATAATCTTTTATGACACACATGGATCCTCTGGAGCAAAAAGCTGACTATGCTAAAACACCACTTGAACAGTATAAAAATAGGTGTGCAACAACAGAGGACTTCAATTACCTGAGTAACTTCCCTTTTACACTGAAGTGGATTTAATCCAATGCAGAACAAATGAGATTCCACACCAGGAAACATGAACACATGTCTCAACAAGTAGGACTGATAGTTTTAAAGCCACACATAATCTTCATTCAAAACTTCCTGATTAAATTGCCCACATTTGTGCCTCTGAGAGCGCTCAATACCCACCTGGCTTTACTTTGGCGATTAAGGGTATTCTTGGCTGTTGTAGTAACTACAGAAACCCAGTTTTTACTTATGCACAAAAAAAAATGACCACAAGACGATTGCTTCCAGAGGAAACATAAATGAAGGATAACAACAGTCATGGCAGTGAATAAGAAATAAAGAACGGCAGTCCTGTTCTCAACATTTTACACATTCAGTGTGGCAGGCGGTTGGTGAAAGAGTTATTTGCTGCAACAAGAGGACAGTCATCACCCGTCGAATAAGACCGCAAAAGCGATACGGCCTTTCTGCCTTGAGCCTCATCACTTGGCAATGTTCCGGCTCAATTCACAGGAGAAAAAAACTGGCAGTGTCGATGCATGCAGCCATCCCCTTCGGACCATCCTGAGACTGTTTCGTGATTAATTTTTTTTCTCGATTTTCACTGACAAAGACAGCATCCTGCAGGTCACATGACTGTCTCCCTCTCCTCCTCAACCACGGGCGAGGGTTTTTCA
Organism: Etia nguti; assembly: GCA_015106755.1. Lineage (NCBI taxonomy): Eukaryota > Metazoa > Chordata > Actinopteri > Cichliformes > Cichlidae > Etia > Etia nguti. Next base: position 31,040 of record VUQG01023299.1, read on the forward strand.
TCCTCACAAGGCCGCGTATGCGCAGAATGCTCTTCGGCTGGAATGTGGAGCTCCTGTCCCGATGACGGTATAGAGTTCTCTGACACGGAGCCATTTTTCACATACCCAGGGAGGTTCCTGTGCCCATTCACAGGCGCCGGTCCCAGTCTCGTGGTGAGGTGGAGGCCCAGCGGTCCTCTGGCAGTGACATTGGTAACACTGGTGTGTGATACCATAGGTCCATAGCTGTAAGTATTACTGCCGCTTCGAGCTTTTCTTTTGAAGTCCAGGGCCAGAGTTCTCCTGCTCCAGGACTTTTTTATCTCAGCTTGCACCTTAGAGGAGAAAATACTCTGTTTTTAGATGCATAAAGCAGAAGAGTCAAAAATGTGTAAAAGGCAACATTTCTGAGTTCTTACCTCTCCATTGCAAAAGCAGTATATAATTGCCACTAGGAATCCCTGCAATATAGTAAACAGTGATTTTTACTCCCATTATCCATGAGTGAACTATCTTTGTAATGCACTTTAATTTGACATTTTAGCTGTAAAATTTGGCATTTTGTTTGATATTTTCAGTCATCAGCTACTCCCGTTGTTCTTTTAATCTTGATTAGGATCTAACCATAACTCAAGAACTAAACAATAAGCAACAACTGGACATTCGGTAACTGTTTTTTGTTGATAAGGTTAACCCTTAGGACATTTCAAATCCTGAAAAATCAAGCCTATCAGATTTGTGAGCACGTCATTATTTATGTCAGAATAAAATGAGATTTCCATCACAGCAGTTTTACCTGGAAGGAGTTAGACAGCATCTCGTAATGCATTTGGATCAACCATGGAATCCCATGCACCTCTGTATATGGCATGGCAATGAATATGATGTAGTGGACGCCAAACAGAGGCATCAACACCAGCGTGGACTTCAACAGTTTTCTGTAACAGAAACATTTCACAATTATAACACAATACTTTACAAACATCTCATTTTGATAGATCAACAATAACGATGAGTTGGTGGATTGAAGGTTAAAGTAATTTGTTAGCAAAAAAACCACAAAAAAAAAATCAAGCTTAATTTCCAGCTTTTTACATGCAAGGGTTTGATGATTTTTCTCTATTTGAAATCATTTGAAATTGAATGCTGAACAGTGTGGACCAGTTGGAATGCAATTTGAAGATGACCTTGTAGTCTGTATTGAGAATTTGTCAGATTATGCTCTCCCTGTGCTTGTGTGGGTTTTCTCCCACATTTGTAAGATTTGTAAGACTACGTGGTCTGCCACTTGGAGGCTGAGTTGATGTAGTTCCTCAGCGCTTCCACTTTGCAGTAATATCACTTACAGTTAATCACGAATATCTAGGAGGGAAGAAATGTCACAAAGTGACTTGTTGCAATGGTGACAACCTAGTACAGTACCAACCCATTAATTCACAAATCCTTGTAAAGGCAGACTGCATGGCTAGATGTTTGATTTTATACACCTGTGGCATTGGGACTACAAACACCAGAATCCAAAGATCAAGAGATGTGGCCCAAGACTTTTCTCCATGTAGTGTGTATCTCATGATGTAGCTAAATGTTATCTTTGCTGGTTGCAGCATTAAATTTCAAATGAATCATAATATGACTCAGAAAAGAAAATATTAAAAAATAAAAAAAGCATAATTTTGCACTTCGCTAGTACGCAGCACCTGTACTGTTGTCTGGTGTCACACCTTCTAGCATTTGTTTCTCGTAGTTTAGTTGCCAAGACTCGGACGATGTTCAGAAATAACAGAAAATTAATCTGAAGAGAAAATAGAAACATAATGTTAGAATTAGATGTAATTGGAATCACTAAAAGGTGTCTTATCCATCCGCTGTGATGCCACAGGTGCAGCAAAGCACTGTCATTTCACACACGGTAGGGGAAAGTTGAAATCAGCATGTACTCACCACTACAGCAACCACGATAGGCATTTGATATATCCATTTAAAATTGCCTGCGCTTAGGTTCCAACACCTATGGTAAACAAATAATAACAAGGCATCGATAAGCAAGTGATATGAAAACCCTCCTTGGGTTTTTTTTTTAATGTTTTCTGCCATCATGTAGGATATACAGAAAGGGCACTTATACAACACCAGTTCATGTTTTATGGCTTTCAAGATCTTTAAAATTTGCAAGGCTTTGAAATAACAAAATCTGCTCTTTTTTTATTTGGAATTAAAAGTTCACTTGACCCAAGATGTAATTTCAAACAAATGACAGCATTTGATTTAGGTTAAGTATGGCATTAACCATAGGCTTCTTTTACTGATAGATTTTAAGCCATATGGACATTATTATGTTTACTCAGTTTCCCAAATAACTCACAAAGGTGCACGCTGTGGTTATCATCATGTATGGTAGGTTTTCTTGCTAAAAAAAACCCCAACCCAGACAGGAGGCAGAAATGTTCTGCTGCTCTCCCACCGACAGAGAAGAGAATTATGTGGTTTAGTTCCACTCTACAGCTGCTGGATACTAGCTTAGTCGCGAGCTCCCAGCTGCAGAAACTTCATGTTTTACTGTGGTACAGGACCAATGTGGACACTGCAGATAATGGTAGTTGGAGGTGGTTGAGGTTCTGCCCATCTGCTTTGGGAGTTTTAGCAGTTTTGACCCAGGTGAAGTTGCAAATTTGCAAATCGAATTCGAATACACTGATTTTTGGCCACTTTAAACTTTATTTGAGAAACTAATACCAAAGATGTGTGGTTAATTCATACACAACTGTATGCACATGCTTAATGGGAAAGTAGTGAAACTAAATTGCTTCTATGGATCACTTACTCTGTGTCTGCAAACATTGCTCTCACAGTTGCCCAAATGGTTACAAACACAGCTGGAACACCTGCAAAATAAAATAAAAAATATCTAACTCGGTATCATAAAAATTTTATCAAAAAGACAAAAAATAATTTGCTCATGTGAGTAGAATCCGGGTAGCACAGCATCCACATTGTATGCGCTGTGCTTATGACATTTATACGCACAGTGTGTACAATGCAGGAACTGTAAAACCCATTTCATATTCATGAATTTCTTTTAACCAGATGAGTCACTCTCCATTGTCCTTTCTTAGTTATGAAAATTTCATCAGCAGATACAGTAGTACCTCAAAGTGTTCCAACTTATTTGCATGCTAATTAGACCATCAAAAATTAAATTCCTTTGATAAGAGCTGCGTTGCAGGTCATTAGATCTACTGAACATGCAAGTACAATGTAAATTAAGCAAGCAAACTCACCCCATCCAATCACAGTAAATCCCCACAGGCACTTTCTATTGGAGAAGAAGGTCATAAAAATGAGACTGTGGAGGTAGAGACCCTCCACGAGAATCCAGTAGTAATTGGTTGCCAGGAAGTACATAAACAAGGTCACGACCACCTTACAGGTAATCTATAGAAAAAGAAGAAAAAAAGCAACAGATTTAAAGTTTAAACACATACCTTATAACTCTAGCATACACCTATGGTACTCTGATTTCAGCTACAGGTGAGAAACAAGAAGCGTACTTTCAATAGGTTTATATGATGACACTGACACGGATTGTTGACCTCCACAGTTTTCTCATGTCAGCGCTGGTTTCCTATGTGCCACAGAACTGAATTTCAAATAATGCTTGGTTTAAAGACCACTGGAAGGTTTGGGTCCAAAATACATTTCACGCCTGCTGATACATTATGGACCATTCACACCTCTCAAGTTGTCTGGGTACGGTTTTACTCGCTATCCCCCAGGGTCAGGACTAAGCATGGAGAGGAAGAATTTGCTTTTTATGCATCGCACAGCTGAGCTGAAAAACACTTTGCACATATATTTCATGAGACGGGTGAATACGAGCGGGGGAAACTGATCTGACATTGCAAACAAAAGTCCTGCACACTGTCTATATTGCATTGAGTAAGTTGGGAAATGAATTAATTTTTGCAATACTGTGCACCAGCGCTGAAATGAGCTCCCAAAATCCAGATAAAACGAAAAAACCCAGCAGGACTGCTCCACTGAAGGCTTAGATATGTCTGTTTGCTACAACCTTTTAATAAATGATATTATTTTACACATTAAGTACACTGCTTTACCCATTTTTAAAATATATTTTATTTTTTAAAAGTCTCCCATTTAATATTGCTCTAATTTATCTATGTGTCTGCAGCCGCAACTTTTGTCTTCATGCATTTTTATTTCATGCACGTTTGACTGACCTCTTGTTGAAAGGTGCAAAACAATATGGCATATGTTACTCATGTTCAGATTATTCACCACAGGACAGCGGGCATGATTAATTTTCAGGCAGGAATCATTCCTGCTGCTTTTCACAACACCACTAATTGTTGAGCAACTTTAGTGGCACGAACCAGGTTAAAGTCATGTTAGCTGACCTCGTCACCAGCTAGTATAAACATGTATAAACACTTAGTGTTTTTCTATTTATGATATATTTGCAATTTACAACTTTGATAGATGTCAGAAAAATGAATACTCTCTCACCTGCCATTTCATTAGGTATACCTGTTAAACTGCTTATTATTGAAAATTAGTCAATCACACGACTGCAACTCAATGCATTTAGGCATGCAGACATAGTAAAGATGACCTGCTGAAGGTCAAACTGAGCATCAGAATGGGGAAGAAAGGAGATTTAAGCGACTTTGAATGTGGCGTGGTTTTTGGTGGCAGACAGGCTGGTCTGAGTATTTCAGAAACTGTTGATCTACTGGGATTTTCCGACAAAACCATCCCTAGAGATTATGGAGAACGGTCCGAAAAAGAAAAAATATCCAGTGAGTAGCAGTTCTCTGAGTGGAAATGCCTTGTTGATGCCTGAGGTAAGAGGAGAATGGCCAGACTACTTTGAAGTGATAGGAAGGCAACAGTAACTCAAATAAGCACTTGTTACAACCAAGGTATGCAGACGAGCATCTCTGAAGGCACACCAAGTTGAGCTTTGAAGCAGACGGGCTACAGCAGTACACATTCTAATCACATTTTCTTGTCTGTGATTACTGCAGATTGGTTAGCGCACAAAGTGCTCACATATCCTTGTGATGAAGGATGGTTCTGGACAAAATAAAGACCTTTACTGGGAAACATGGGACCTCTTTCTTTTTCTCTAAGTGGGGTCACAGCAGCTCGAGAGGAATCTTCTTAGATAGTCTGACTAGCTGAGTGAGAAATTTAGCCAGACAACGTGACAACGATATACTCATAGCAGAACAGCTGAGATAAACAAGGTAGCTTTATGTGATTTCCCCATTTTCAGGTGTTCCTTTTCTTTAGGACTGTTACAGTAATTGGACATATTCTGACAGCTGGGCCATATGTTGTGAAAGCATGGGCAAATGTACTGTAATTCAAATCTTGAATAACACATAAAATTTCTTCTTATCAATGGTCTCAGGAACATCTAAATTTGCGGCGCTACTGTCATTGCAAGTACACAGTGGGAAAATACTGCTATAAACTACATCTGTAACCGAGTTACAATGCCATTTTGTTACTGTGGAAATGCAACACATTTTGCCCATGGATCACTGTGTGAGTTTAGGCTCATTACTATATATGTTGGTTCTTTAGCCAGACTCTTTTTCTGATAAAAAATAAAGTGTCTTTTTTTTTTTAAGGGTGGGGGGATGAGAAAATTCCTGAAAAAACAAACAAACTGGGGCGAGTAGTTACAGAGATATGAATGCTTCCCAGACATAACCCAACATAGGGTGTTAAACAGTTCTGAGTGCTAACAATCCACTGTATTCATTTGAGAATTAATGGATTGCTGTTAAATTTTGTTGGTCCCCAGATGTCGTGGATCAATTTCCTCCCCACCACCAGCAAGTAGTTTTCACTTATTAAGAAAGTTTGAAGTCCCAAGCATCGTGGCCATCTGCCTTTCCCATTATAGGGTTGAGATTCTTAATTATAAAATTTTAGCAACTATTAGATTATTAGATGGGTATCAGTGGAATTACAGACAAAAAGAGGTTAGCGTTTACCATGACTGACTTTGGTAATCGTTTGATTTTTTATCTAGTACCTTCATTAGTTTCCATGTGATCAGAAATTGTCTATTTATTTATTTGTTTGATTATTTTTATCATTTCTAAATATTTAAATAAAACTGAATTGAATAGAACTGAGTTTGTTTATTTTTAACAGGGACAGTGTACATTAATAAACATTGCTGTAATTGTACTAGAGTTAGCCACAGGTTAATATTCATCACCTGCAAACAACTGCATTTCTGTTCAACTCTGCTGTGTTATGTTTGTACTGTAAATGAACCAAAACATTATCATGCTAGTGAGGTAAGACAAGATGGTAAGTCTGGTAAATACGCTGCATGTTAAATAGCATGCAGATCAGCACATACAGAGTCCACTGTGGAGTTTTCTCACAGCATCTGTGCTTCATAGTTACAGTGTTATATGGTCGACCAATTGATTATTATTGCAGCTTTCTGAAATGCATCTGTTTTATTAAAACATTTAATTAAATAATCATTTAATTAAATGTTTTAATTCTTTGTATCTATATATATTTCTACCACAAATAAAGAGAATAGATGTAGTTCACTGGCTTTGAGCTTAAGTCAGTTCTTACGCATGTCTAATTATCAGTCCCAAGCGCACTAATCCACAAATGTTGTTCCTGTTTTATTCGCAGCCTCTTATTTTCTGTGTCCATCCCAGCGTCTTAATCCATTATCTTTATTTGTGTGGAACAAAGCTTTTGAACCCACTGCTTCAAAGTTCTGAGTGAAAATGTTTTATTTCATGAACAGAATAAAGTTTTGAAACTAAGTGAGTTATCACCATGCAACATACGGGAAGCACATTTTATATATGAACGATTGGTGTCTCTCATGCCAATTGTATTAATCTTTAAAAGCAATGTGACATAAATGTATCAATAGAGTACTAAAAAAATTAACCTCAAACACCAAAGTTAGGACTCAAAGAACAGAGTACTGCACCTAACTCAAAGGACGAGCAAATGCTGTGTGTACAATTAACAGGCACTTAGTAAAGAACCAGTTTTAAACAGTATCATTAAACACTCTACTAGCAGCCTGTTGCAAAAACCCATAATTTCTTTCAATTTCTTTAGCTGAATTTACAAAGAAAGTGCACAGACAACACAGTGTGACAGGTATTTTTGCACCAAAAGGTGATTCCCAAAGCTGAAAACCTGACATATTTCAAATGGTTTGCAGTGTGTCCTTAAAAATTCTGCAGCAATATCTTCACAGAGAACAAAACAAGCATCCAAATAGGAATTTTGGAATCTCTTTAAGAAGCCTGGGGGACTATTCTTGAAGACTACTTAAAGAAACACAAGAAATTTTGCGTAAGAGAGCTCAGACTGAGTTGAAGGATAAAGATGGTCATGCTTCCATACATCCTTAAACTCCCAAAACTGCAATAAATTGCTGCACCTAATTCCCATTTTGCTAGCAACAAGAAGGCTTTGGAACAGCAATATTACACATATTCAGCTTGTGATTTCTGCAGGAGCGACAGACCTTTTGTGATGGAACTGGTCTGTGGTTCAGACCTTACATTTTCTTATTCTTAATTAAGAAAATAAGTGGTTCAAAAAGGTTATTTGCTCCATACATAAAATTATGAATGATGCCAAAGTACACACACATGAGTTCCCTCATTGTGTCACACACAATATTTTACCTAATAAGCATTTTTAATACAGTATAAGTCACTTTGCAGAGATACAGAAGATGAAAGACATCCCTAAATATATTGCGTAAATTGTTTGTGTATTAAAGCATCCGTGAAAAGTACACAGTCTTTACACATTTTTTTCAGACTTGACTCTGTTCGGGAAAGCCAAGTGCTGGCCTAGTAAAACCTTGGCATGGTGACAAGCAGTACAGTTTATTTGCTGCAGTACTGGAAAAGCAACTGAGACCTCTGCAAAACATACCTAACACTTCCTGTGCGGAAACACAACTCTTCACACCAAGCAACACTAATCAAATTATCTGTACATGTGAAGCAAACAAATACTGACATTATATTTTTTGTGAATACTGCACGTTCACTGACTACGACAATGACTTTGTCTGTTGCTTCTGTTTTCTATTTGGTTTACTTACAAAATGTGTTTTGTCGGTTTGTGAGGCTTCAGAAATAGACTTGATGTCTTCCACACTGACTCCTTCCATGTCCAATGTTGATCCGGAATAGAGAACAACATCTTTTACAAAAATGCTTATAGCTCTTAGCATGTAAGACACAAAGAGGTGCATGTGGATGTAGTTCCTGGTACAGTGTAACCGTCTAAAAAAGAGAGAGAAAAGCAAGAGTGGTGTGGTCAAATATCAGATATGTGACAAATTTTTCCTATTTTTACTTTTTTTTTAGACAGTTTGTACACCTCAATGTTAAGTTTGTGCTCGACCTTTCACACGCACACAAACAATACGCATCCTAATTAGAGCCAGCTGAATTCCACGCTGACTGCAACACATTCTCGAGAATTAGGAGCTTGAAACACACAAATATTAAATCGTTACACTCAAAGTGAGCAGTAAAAACAAAATTGCAAGCATGTGTTGAAAAGGATCCAAATTTGCTTCCACGAAAGCGCAAGTTTATCAGTCAAAAATTCTTCATTCTTAACATTTGTGGAAAAGTTAACATTTGCAACTGTGAAGTTATTCTGGCACCGTGCTCCAAAGGGAGCTGCTGGATCAATAGTCACAAAGGTTACATTACTGCAGTCAAGCCAAAACATCAATGATAAAATTTCTTGAATATTTAAAAGTGCAAAAAAAATAAATATTCTAAAAGGCATGACAGTTTAAAGTCTAAATTTGTCAACATTTACTGGACACTGACGTTAGACCAGTGTAATTTCTACCCAGTGTTTCTTTCTCTAAAGACTTTTTAATGAGCTGAATTCTTTGACAAGCAACCCTCAGAGAGCTATTGATTGAGAAAAACTAATCTAGCGTACATTTCCCCAGTGAAAAATTCTGAACACAAGTGGTAATGCAAAATATCCCCTCTTCTCTCTCCCTGGAAAACATTTATGAGCTCTCCTGTCTAAAAGCTGATGTGTTAAAGAGGAGACATGGCTGGAGCACTCTGAGCACAGAGCCAGAATGTCAGATGGGCCCCTGGGACAACTTATTAAACTCATTTTGCCCGTAGATTTCCTGGTGCCAGTTGGGAGCATTCCTAAAAACCTTCTGACTGCCTGCCTGTACAGTAAGTCACGCTGGTTGGAGCATTGGTAAACAGTTCCTTCCCATTGATTACTGATAGTCCCTGTGCTCAACAAAATAAGCAAATAATAACAAATCTGCCCTGTGTTAATCAAAATGATAAAAAAAAAAACGGACATTTTCAGACTGAATTCAACCTTGTTTTCAGGCTTTTTCCTTTTTCATTTAAGAAAGTAGCCCTAAAGTAAGGCTGATACCTCTTATGTTTGTACAGTAGGAGGAGCAAGCTTTTCAAACACAGCACTTTGCTCTGAATTCACATCTCTTCACTCCCTTGTTTACATGTTTACATGTGGAAAAGGGGGGATGTTGATTAGGAAATTTAATCTTTGTAAGCTGGAAGGAATAATAAAAAATAAAAAATCTGCATACACACTTTGGTTGTGTGTTAGCGAAATCTGAAATCAGCATGAAAATAACAAAGAACCTAAATGTCAGGCAATGAGGCATGCATTACAGCACGCCTGAAGGCAGGCTCCTCCTCAAAGGCAGTCATATCATAGTCTGTTAAAAGTCAAAGTAAAAGTCAAAGGTAATGCTTGATACAGATTGTGTGCTCCGTGCCGTCGCTGTGACACAGCACATATATTGCAATGCACGATTATCCGGTGGAGTCGGGGTGAGGGTGATGGGGGATTCACAGCATGCCATCATGCTGTGAATCATTTGGACTCCCTGTTTTGATCCCTTCTCCAATTGCTCTAACCTTAATTTTTGACCCCGTATCAAACGCGCTCTCTTTTGGGTACATTTGTGGTTGAAAGTACTGATTGAAAAAGTCCAGCAGCAGCATCGACTCACCGGAAATATCCCAAAATGACGACAGCCACCATGAGCGATCCCAAGGAGACCGAGTACCCAACCGTGTAGATGAGATACAGACGGTGAAAGACGTCCTGTTGGAAAAGGATAATTTGTTAGAATATCAACAGACACATTATCCCCTCCTAATTGCATTGTTTGATCCACTGTACGTTTTAGTCAGACATACTAATTCTGCTTGTTGGAAAAATTTGTTTAAGGATGTCTCCAAATAACCTGGTTTGTCATTGGAAGGCATTAGCACACTGGGCAGTAGTTTAATCCTCCAGTAGAAGCCTGGCTGCAAGAAAACCAAACCCTCTGCACGTCACCAAGTTAATAAGTGCCATGACCTCCTTGTGATGTAAGTTGATACTACACTGCTGTTATCATTTAGCATCAGGATCTTGTGACAGAAAAAACGTGCATCTGCGGTATTGCTGTGTTTTCTTTAGTTCATGCGCACATATTTATCATTATCTACTGCAACCCCTCCTCTGTTGGAACATCGATCTGAACATTCGACGTCATAAAGATGACAGCGGTATCGTATCATTTCAGGCCAGAAAAGGATGACGATCAAAGCATGACAGCTTTCACGGCTTTCTCACAGCCTTTGAATGTTTTCATTTATCAATATTTTTAACAAGTTTTCCATCCTTCTTACAAGAACTATTTACTGCCAGCACTGACATCTAACACCCCGAGCGATGATAGAGGAACTCTACACAAGCACCTGCGATCAAGGTCACATCTAGCTGTCAGTCACACTGGGTTGTAGTACAAAGGCTGCTGCTCTTCTTCTTTTAACTGTTTCCGCACGATGCTTTGCAGTGTAATGGTGCTGTTGGTGCTTATGGTATTACAGATTATGCAACACATAATCTTCTTTATTAAAGTTAAAGATGTCCATTTTGTAAGACGTGTACGCCCGCTTAAAATGTGCAACTGTGTCAGGATACACAGCAAAGAAACACTATCAGCTGACAGGTCTGCTGTGAAACAATGAAACAAATACAACAACTATAAAGACTTCATTATGACAATTGATTATAACGTCAGGTAAATGACAGCGAAGCTCTAACATTAAAACATTAGCTGAGCTAAATGTACAACACATTCAACTCTTGGCCTAAACATGTCAAATTTTATGGTTTGGCTTTAGAGAAGAAAAATAATAATTCTACAGCATAAAATGGTCATAAGCATTTACCTTTCACTGTATTAGCCTCAAATCAATGAAATAGATTGCACTATAGTATGAGGTGGTGCAACTCTATTAAACCATCCTAAAAAGTCTGTTAAAACCTTCTCAACTCTGCACTCACTGACTTTTATATTATAGATTTCATGCATACACTTGGAAATAGCTTATTATATATATATTTATATGTGAGTGTTGTCTGCCTTTAATGAATAATTCTGTGCTTTGCTGCTACGCTGTACTATTCTGTTGTCAAATGTTCTGACCTTTTAAGGGGACTACAGATGCAAAATAACACCACGGTGATATTGAAATTTAAGCTGTCGTGAGCCTGTTAAAGTAATTCAAAATACTGCACTTCTAACTGCTGTGCCTCAAGCACTGGAAAACAGTCCCTTCTTCCATGTATAACACACCCCACAATCCAGGTGGGGTCTCCTATAGAAATAAGCTGTCAGACATAACTGGCCCACACAGGTCTGGCCTGCCCTGACATCTATCCTATCAAACACCTTGAAGACACCTGTGATGAGCTGGACCCCTGACTAGCATCCAGGTTTTGTCACCTATCATCTGCAGCTCACCTCAGTGATGCTGTCAAGGTTGTATCAAAGATTTGCAGCAAAGTCTTCCCAAAATGGTCGAGGCTGTTACAAAAGCATAAAAATGTTTGCTAATGCTCCACACTAATGGTTTTCAAAGAAGATGAAAATCTAATCGGTTCTTCCTTAATCCAAGAGAACATTTGTGCAAGATTTGACGATACGGCATTCACAAGAAAGGATGCATAAAAATCATTAAAATCGATGAACAAAGCTGCATGACTCAGCTGTGCAACTGTGGGTCTTATTATTGTTAAGTAACTCAACTGAGCCATGTCTGGTGGGTTCTTAGCGG
>VUQG01023299.1:43220-64564 GCA_015106755.1 Etia nguti
CTGGTGGGTTCTTAGCGGTCTTAGATTTGCGGGGGAATGACTCAGTTCAAGACTAATCTGGCACTGTTTTCACTTTGTATTATAACATAAATTTAGCCAGTTACAGCCATTTTATCACAAAGCGACCACATGACTATCCTTTCATTATCCCCTCATCATCGTCTCAACATTAAAGTAAATACGATCAGACTTTATTTGCATTGCACATTACTTAGAAGACATGCTGTTAATTTGTTACGCATTTCAAAGGAAGTATAATTGCAGGGTACATTTTTTTCTTAAATGCCTTAAGTGTGACAATTTGCTCTGGTGCTGCTGTTAATTATTTTGGTGGGAGACAGTGTCAGTGAGTATGTAAATGGAAATCAGATGGATCTTACCATTTGATAGCTTTGGTTGTATTCGGGGAGGTGTTTTGAACATTCAGTATAATCGGCCCATGTTCTGTTGGCTACTGCCAGCTCCCATATTCCATTGCTGTCACACCGACGGTGTGCTAATCCTAGAAATCAACAAAAGAAATCTATTTTTATTCACAGATTTAAAGCTGCATAATTAAATAAATTGCCAGAGAGGGTTCGGAGGGAGCTCCGGTTATGATTTGCAATGAGTTTGCAGAGTGCAGTCTAACTCATTTTAAAATTCAGGTATTCAACTGCTTACTGTATCCAGGGCCAAGCTTACCTTTATGGTTGAAGTCAAAGATATACTCTGGGCAGGGAGTGGATACAATTTTTCCAGGAGGCCCTTCAGGCCAACAAACAATGCCATCCCAATCTGGTGAGCAGAAACCATCTGCAGAGAAAAGAAAAGAATTGACTTAAAACCAAATCCTGCCATGACCATAGCACTGCAGTAATGGTCAGTAGGCATTTCCAAGATCTGCTTGTTTTCAGGGTTTTTTGTTTGAATTTTAAAAAGTAGACACACGATACATAAACAGTACTGGAATGGCACTGCGAAAGCAGCCTTGTAATTTCATGTGTGGCATAACTGACCCCCCCCCCCCTTTTTATTCATTTTTGTTCTGCTTGTGGGAAACATGGGTCACCAAAAGAAAACACAGCCCTGTCCACTTCCCATCTATTGTCACATAATTAAGACTTGCAACCATGGAATTTCCCGCATGCTGACAACAAGTTGTCCATTGAATCTGGTGTGTTCATTAAGGCTTGTTTGTTAGCTGCTGGATATTTCCAAAACTGCTCCATTGTTGATAACACGACTATTATAATGTTGTATGGAATTGGTCTTAGCATGGATCTTATTTAAAGACTTCCTGCAACACTAGCTGCATTGTAGTACCCTAACTGGAAAATTATGGATAAATAACAGCACTGTATTATATAATTCACTTTCAATATGTATCATATGTTTTGAGTCTTTTTTTTAAGATGGATCACATTCAATTAATTAACAACATCCAATTTGATTATCATTTATGTACAGAGTTATGTCTTGCTAGGGTAAATGACATTTTAAAGAATGGGAAAAAAGACTCATAAGATGTAAAACAAATCTCTTATTTGGCCAGTCATTATTATATTATGTATCTTTGAATTAAATAAAAAAAAAATTTTTTTTTAAATATTTAATAATTTTAATTTAAAAAAAAACCTTGAAAAAAATGTCCAAGTTCTCATCACAAGAAAAAATTCTTGCATTTACAGTCCTTAACACGTTTTAGAGCACCACCCAATGTAAGGTTTGTGCCACAGCTGCCTTAAATTAACAGTATTTATAAATACCAAAATATTTTTTTATGTTCTGTAACAGTTAATCCAACAGTACACCCGTGCTCTTTAATCGAAATCACATTTTTAATGCTAAAGTATAGTTATTCTTATTATCCATGAATTTTCAGATTCACTGTTTTTCAAAACAACCATAATAAAATTGTAAAAAACTATTGTTTCAGCGGTTGAATGTCATGCTTGATTAATTTATGGCTTCTCAGACTTCTCAGTTTTTTCCTGTTCAAATTTAGGTAAAAATGTGAATTCAGTCATTTTTAGTTTTTAGGGGTTTTTTTGTTTGTTTTTATGAGACGTGGTCTAATAAATGTGTTAGGAACTACAATTTAGTATCAGTCTGGACTTAGGTAACCTTAGTGGTTTGGGTCATTTCATTTTAATAATAATAATAATAACTTATATAGTGAAGAACTGACTAATAATAATAATAATAATAATAATAATAATAATAATAATAATGAAATCCCATATTTGCATTTATTTTTTAACATATAAAAATATCATATAAAAACAGTTATTGCATATTTCTCTTTGAACTACAGAATTGGTTAATGATAATAATTCTCTCTTTGGGTTTAGAATTTTTTTTTATGAGGCTGATTATGAATGCCAAATGTTTCCCAGGAATCCATAAAGCAAAAAAAGTATTTTCCACACCTTTCACAGATTTTTACAAGACTCCTGGATGCATGGCGATCTCGATGATCACAGCAGAAAATTTTGTGTCAAATGATTAGCAAAGACTGTGCTACATTAAACTTTGTCATAATGCATTTGTGCTTAGTTCAGACAAAGAACTTTACGTTCAAAGTGGGGAAAAAAACGTATGAGTGCACACAGTCCCCTAATTCTCAGCTAAACTGTGGAACAGAGCCTACTGATAGTGGGAGCGGAGTCCCTTTCACCACAGATTCTTGGCAAAACCTCTCTTATGGCTTGGCATTTATGTTGTATTATTGAAAACATCTGCCCCACTTTGACCACTAATAAGTAGGTAAGCATAGAACTAAAACTCTCCTCTCTTTGCAGTAGATCCATTATTTTCTCATTCCTGTAATCAAACTTACAAAGAAACATCTGACAAAATGACGACTTGCTTTTAACTGCTTGTCACTGGGAGCACAAAATTAAAGAGTAGACTGAGTGGAGCTGACTGATTCTTGCAGATGCATGGTGGGAAAAAACTGGGTTTAGTTTTGAAAATCACGCTGACCACACATCCTGGGAGTAAAAGTAGAATTGCTGCTTGCTTTTGCCATAGGTTTTACTACCATAGGACCACCTACTAACAGGCTTAAATTAAACACCAAAACACACAGACACACACACGCGGACACACACACATACAATTTCCTGTAAATTTCTTGACCACAATTTAAATATAAACGTGCCTACGGGGGGACTTTGGTATTTGTGATGTCACTGGGGTTTGAAGAATGTTTTTTTCTCCCCCAACTCATTTGATTCTGACCTGCAGATGTCAAAACACATACTGCAGTTCCTCCTGATACATGCAGCCTTTTATAATGATTCCCCATGTTATTCTACACCCAGACCACAAGCTTGAAGGTTGAGCTATTTTCACACTGCAAGGTCTGGGGATTTGAACCCACATCCCTCCACTGTCCTCCCCAGGCAAACCTCACTGCATCCCTCAAAGAAAACCTTGTCCCAGGCATCAAATGGTGAATTTTGTACATTTAAAGCACAAACAGCTTTCCCCTTCAAACGGCACTCAGAGCTTTCTTAATTAACACATAATTTTGGATAATTTTGCTACACTTTCTGCATTTTACTCTGCTGGTCTTTGAAGCAGTCATCGTTCCTCATCTCCTATAATAGTTCAAAAAGCCACAGGATTACAGTTACAGTGCCAGAAAAAAAATCTTGGGAGAATAGGCAAGACAATTACAGATATAGATATAAATCTAAAGCTAGTAGTTGGTGTTATCAGTTTATCTCAACCCATGGTTTGAAGGTCACGCCACAATGCAAAAAGGAAGGAAAATGTCTCTTAAAAAGTGATTTCTGCTGAAATCTTGATGACTTTTTCATGGAAAATACTTACATCCTTCATCAGAAAGCGCAAGTAAGGCTTTCTTTGAACTTAACGGCAAAATCTTGACAATATCTATAATTTTACTCAACATCACAGCGAACCCACTACCCAGATTTTAAATGACTTCCAAACTACATAATTACAAACAGCCAGATGTGGCTCTGGAGTTCAAATCAAATCCAAATGAAGTTAAGGTTAAAGCAATTCATCTGGCATTACAGGAAAAAAACAAATCTCAAATCAAGCACATGTAAGGAGCGCATGTGTGCTTCTCAAGCCATTAGAGTCTCCACCAAACTGGGGGACTTAACTGAGGAGTCTACTCTTTATTAAGGTAATAGGGTTATTCTAATTTCTTCAACTGTAATGTGATTGAACAGACATGTGCAACCTTCCAAAAGAGGTCAGCAAAAAACCACTACATGCAGGATGAGTCACATCCGGCACACCAGCATCATCAGGTATGCAGGTCAGCTCTCTTGTGTTGATGTACCCCCTAAACAGCACCTCAAGCATTTCACAGAATCCCGGTCAGGCATTCCTGATGGGCTTGTTAGAGTCCAGATTGAGTGCCAAAGTTTCCCCTACTGTGCAGACACAGGAACATGCAAGTGCAATAAGGCCGTGGTTATCAACTATTTATACTAGATTAAAATATAAATGTACATATAGTCCCATATGTCTAGTCAAGATAGTGCAAAATGTTTAATTAGGGTTTATCCGATTGTAGTTCATACTGAAAATAGCATGCGCTTGGAGGTGCATGCGGACATGTAACACCAGCCTTTCCTGTCACTACAACATGTCAGGACAGATTCTCATCTGCGAGATCTCTGATGTTTGACTGATTGCTCTCCTCTGCATTGGCGCCCATAGCCATCTTGTTAAGTGTGCTGTAAGAGCTGGAACATAAACCCTAAGCAAACAAAATCTGCTGCTCGGCCCTCTGCAATTCTCAAAAGTAGCAATTCTGACATTTTTTTTTTTTCAAATCTAATTTGAGCTAGTGGATATTTATCAAAACCATGAAAAGTTGGGACATACCACATGGGTAATGTAACTACAGGGAGCAGTCAACAATAGCTTTTGTGTTCTGAGCCAGGAAGTAAACGTTTTTAATTATGTGTTTCATTTACAAGGAGTATCGTTTGGAGGGCAAAGAATTTCATGTGACCACAATGCACTGGGGTTAAAGAGAAAATAATATGATTGGTTTGGCTGTGGAATTCCTCTCCAAACAATCAACTGGGAAAATGACAGCAACCACATGACGATACAGTGTGCTGGGGTCTGCAGGAAAATGGCGCTCTTCAGATAGCCATAAATATTGAAAAACACCCCAGGACCAGGTTTGCCTTCGAGCTCAGCCTTCGGAAAGCCACAGAGAAGACAGAAGAAACAAAGCCGAGGTTTTGAATGTAACCATCAACTTACAGTTCACAAAAAATGTCTTGCAACTGCTCCAAGGATGGTACGTGATTTGAACATATCAGCGAAATATAGGCAAAACGGTCCCTTTTATTTATTTATTTACTTATTATAATGAACCAAGGTGGTTGTGGCGGAGTGGTGAAGCGTGAACAGCATCAGTTGATTAGTTTAAGCTCTTATAATCAACAGTCACACTCAAACAAGTCACCAATCACATTCAATCAACATAGCGTCCCGATGCACTCTTTACTTTCAAGCTTGTGTTCATCATGTTGCTGGTTATGCAGTTTACTTCCACAGTTCTTGGTAAACTTCACTGTTGATTGGTTTCTCCCTCCATACACACAGCCTTCTCTCGGTACACCTCCCGTGTCTGATGGCATCCTCTGCCTCCTACATTATATTTCAGCTCAGCAGCCATGAGGCGCTGCTCTGTGCAGCCTCTGGGGGATTTATTGCACTCCACATTGAACCTCTAGCTTCAGCTAGAATTCACTGGGGAGCTTCCTCACAAGCAGAAAGCCCCAAACTATTTTTAAGTGATAACGCCTTTGACAAACGTGCCTGTGACAAACGTGCCTGTGACAAACGTGCCTGTGACAGAAATCTTTTAATTAAAAAACCTTTAGTAGGTAGTGGAAAATCACACTATTGGAAACCAATAATAAAAGGCAAATAAAGCGGCACCTTCCAAACGTGTGATCCCATTTCAATTTCACGCATTCCGCTTGATTAGTTTCCTCCAATTTTCAGCCATTAGTTATCTTGTAATAATAATCTGTAGCTAAACAAGACATTTTATTCAATATACAGAAGCCATTAGGGATGAGCTTATGGATTTGTATCTGTTATCTCTCTAACGCACCCCTTTTACTGAGTGATTTGCATGACAAACATTGACTCTGTAATCCCTTTGTTACTCTGCTTTGGCATGAGGAAAATCACAATCTGGCTAACAGAGTAAACAACGAACCAAAAGCAACCGATGTCCTGTGCATGCGCTAATGTGTTAATCAAATCTACAATATCATGCACACGCACACCTGCAGGCACGTTCCCATTACAAACCACAGCACATCTTGATAAGTGCATTCATGTCTCATACCTCACCCCTCACACACATACATTAAACAAGAAATCTTCAGTGCAAACCGTCTCACGAATGTTGATTTCAATGACAGAACTTCCTCCATTTGTACGGTCCTCAGGCATTCCCAACCAACACACGTTTCACTGTATTTATATGCTTACCATAATGTCACTAACTGCCTCACAATTTACCAAAATTATGGTGACAGTCAGTGGTACCTCCAACCTGTGTTTTCACATAAAAGTGGAAACAGTTGAGAGGTGAAAATAGGTTGATGACTTATTTAGTTGAGTTCCATTCCAGTGAACTTGACAAGCATTATGATTAGGACACATAATAAAGACACATAGTGTAACCGCTGTGCAAGAGCTGCCACTGGCTTTATTTGTAGGCTTTACTAATTTGTATGTTAATGTGATAATAATGTGTCAAATCGGAAGGCTAAGTGTGAGTGTCTAATGCTCCTTGCGTGTCTGACAGCTCAGTCGTGTTCACCACAGCAATCAAACACAAAAACTGAATGAAAACTAACATTGTAGACCATATCTAATGAAAGCATTAGAGCCTACTACTAAAAGTATTAACGTTTTGTTCAGAAATTTTAATGACATCTGATTTTATCCAAGAGCACTGATTTAGCAGCTGGCCTAGTTCACACTGAAGTAAAACAGCATATATACATGCTTATATATCAGGGAAAGGGAAGCCAGACTTTCTCACAGTAAATCCAGTTATCCAATCAAACCCACCATTTATCCAGCAAAATTTGATTTGAGCGCTAATAGAATAGTTACAGCTCACCATTACAAACAAATAAAACTGCAGGCATAAACTGATATGATTAAGTGGATCAATGAGTACTCCATGATATAAAGTGATAATAAAAGTGTCCTCACATTTAACTTTGTTCTTTTTTTACAGATTTCAGCTTTTGCAAGAGAAGTGGTGCACATCCATTTCAAGCCCCCGGTTAAAAATGAGTCTCCGGCTAAAAGACATCCTACAGGCGATTTAAGGTTTAATTCTGGATTTAGGGATCTGTGATTTTTTTTCACATGACTGCACTCAATCCACAGCTGTAGTACACAATGAAATATGTGAACAAATGTTAAAGAGCCATGCTGTTTTATACAGATATTCCTCCGGCCCCCTGATGATGAATCCTACCTAAATCTCCTATATGGCTGTTGACTGTTTTGCCATGAAATTCAATACTGAAAGTTCAAGCCCCCCCCAAGAATAACAGTATTGTCATTGCAGACTCACAAAGCCACTCATATGGCTAAAGACTGACAGATTTGTTTCTGTACTCACCAGGAATCCTCTGCTTTGATTTGATGATGGCCTCACATTTTTGCTTGGCTCTGTACAAAAACTCTAACTGTTCCTCTTTTGTCAGCACATCATCGGCGTAAACCTGCAAATCAGGGGGAAAGCCACGGAGTTAACGAATGGATATGGAAGTGGAAATAGGAATAGTGTGCAAAATGGATGCTTTCAAACAAAATTTCCAACACCAAACATCTATTACAACTCTGCTACATGGCAGTTAAAATGACAAGAACAACATAAAAGTGTAAATATTTCGCTGCAGATGTAGAATCTCCTCTGGATCTGAAATGAGCATGAAAATCAGTTCAGACTTAGACATTAATTTCTCTTTACAGCTGCTTCAAAACTGTCAAACTGTCTGGAACCCTGCTCGTGGTGCTGTGGAGAAAAAAATTAAATCCAGTTTCTTTCCTCCAAAATTCGCCGGATATGAGTGACAGTAATACAGTGGATAAATATTAGAAGGTCCTGTGCTTTGACCACATCAGTGGACTCATTGAAGAGTTCTATCAGTCTTACTGTGAAAAAGTGAAAGCTAAACTTCCCTGACTCAACAGCATCAGTTTCACTTGCAGCATGCAGGCTCATTCCAGTGGTAATCTGTTCGACATGAGGAAAATTTTAACACTGACAAAAATGACATTTTATTCCCTGCAGCTTTTTTTTTTTTTCACCCCTTATATATTTTCAGCTTCTGAACGTTTTACATGAGGGTGACGTAGTAACTCAGGTGTGGTTTTCCAGTCAAGGAAACTTTTTCCATTCTAATAGGTCACACTGACTGACTTGCTGTTTGCCTGTGGATGACTTTCAGGCATTGACAAATGTGACTGTATTGAAAACGACAACATTCATTTTTAACAAAGCATGACAAGAAGAGTGGAAATGAAAACACAGGCCACCTAAACTAAAGGCTAGATCACCAGGATATTTAATGCTGTCATGTAGGCACTATCATTGTTCTCTGAGCCACACTGCAGCAAAACTATAAGACGTACACACACCATGAGACATAAACTAACACGTATGCCATACAGTGTGTCTGGAGGTGCAGCTAAAAAAAACCACACACACACAGTCTTGTTTTTTTGGTCCAGTGATCCAGAGCAAATAGTGCAAATTAAAGACAGACGTTTACTCAGAGCAGCTGACTGCCTGGCTGCAGTTGCATCTGTCGGTTTCAGACACAAATTACATGTCTGGATGTGAAGAAATCGAATTTTGCTTCTATGAAAGCAAGAAGCAGAGCAGTTCAAATAGTAACGAGTAATTATTTTACCAATGAGCAAGACACAGCAGGGAGAACAAGTTAAATCTATGCATAAATAATTCACCTTTTAGAAATTTATTACAGTCATTTTGGATGGAGAGTATATGTTTTTTAAACGTGACACAATGCAACATATAATCATAGACAGATAGCAGCAAATATAAAGTAAAGGCAGTGTGGAGACTTGCTTGTCGAATCTCATTGTGATATAATGATTATGCCTGGTTCTATCTCTAAATATAAGTAATATAATTGATTTTCTCTTGTTTCCCTGAAAAATCTCTTTTGAATCTCTACGATATTTGGTAATTTGTTCAGACAGATGTTAACTAAATAATTTGTGTACCTTATTTTTAAGGTATGCTTGTTATACTGCTCATTAACCTGAATATCTAATCAGTCAATCACATGGCACCAACTCAGTGTGTTTAACCAAGTAGCCATGATCAACTGAGCATGAGAATGTGAAAGAAAGGTGATTTAAGTGAATTTGAATGTGCCAGATGGGCTGGTCTGGTTATTTCAGAACCTGCTGATCTCTACAGAAAATATCCATGGGCGGCAATTCTCTGTTAATGTCAGAGATCGGAGGAGAATGGCCAGACTACTTTGAGCTGATAGAAGACAGCAGTCACTCAAACAACTACTTGTTACAAGCAAGGTATGCAGAAGAGCATCTTTGAATGCAAAAATCTTAAACCTTGAAGCAGATGGGCTACAGCAGCAGAAGACTGCACTGGGTACCACTCCTGTCAGCTAAAAACAGGATACCGAGGCTATAATTCACACTGGCTCACCAAAATTGGACAACAGAAGATTGGAAAAACATTACCTGGTCTGATGAGCCACCTGAAACAACATGAAAGCTGATATTTGCATTCTAATATTTGTGTTCAAGCCTCTAGCTATAGATAAAGACATCTTATGGAAAATAAGTTTTAGTAATAGACATTTATCTCAGTTTTTTTTTGTGTGAATATAGAAATACTATAAGTGAGATTTCTCATTCTGTAACAGTATTTCATATTGTATTCTTCTTACCATTATAATTTAGTCCAGCCGATTGAGGTGGTGTTTATTCAAGCCATATGAAATGCTGAAATTTTACTGATAACAGCAGTACAAATGTTGAGAACCAACCATAAAAATGACTGTACCAAAACACTGCAGTACTGAAATAAATTACAAGAATTTTATACTGGTTCTTGAGTACAACATTTAAGAGAGTGTACTTATTTACTATAACAGTTACTATAGTAGAAATATTTACAGTTTTGCAGTTGGCAATGCAACTCAGTATAGGAACCAACTGTTGTATAACCTTTTTCAAGACTTTCTCAGCCATCTCTTGTGCCTGTTCATAATGAGTAATAAATAACTAAGTATAGATGGGAACAAAGACATGCATACTTTGTCTCTAACAGAAGTACGCAACTTCACGAGGTTTAAATTTAACTGTAAATACCAAGCCGTTGTGGGTTTGCGCCATACAAACCCACAATACCTCAATCCATCAATATTTTCACTACTTTCAGCCCTGAAATAAGGATGTCCAGTCTGAGAACTGAATAAGGTTACAGAATGAAGACGTTTATGGCTTTGCACAGTAAACAACCACAGACGGAATAACATTTTACCGCAGGCGAACAAGGATAGATACTACCTGTTTACTGTACTAACTAAGCCAATATAGAATATTCCACTGACAGCTTCTGAGACGTTCACACTATTTTCATTTAAAAAGCTGCCTAGTGTTACTTTAGGTAATGACCAATAGGTAACCAGAAACAGTGAATTTGGAAGTTATTCTGGTAAGAATAACACCACTATCATTACTCTCTCTATTTGCGGACAGGTGACAAATTAAAGGAAAAACACTGAACGTCTAACCTCTACATTAAGGGGATTCAGGGACTGTTATGCTGCAGAAGGCGTTATCAGGATCAGCTTTATCTTGAGATCATATATTTCTTTTCCGATAGGAGCGATCACTTCCTGCATATTTATTAAAGTGCAGTGGCATTTCCAGTCACCAGGTTTTAAGGTAGTTATAGCCTTATGAGAGAATTTGTACTGGCAGATAATTTTCCTCACCACCACCGTAAAACATCAAATGAGGGCTCTTTTGGGAGAAGAGATCCTGAGATTTGGAGAATAAGTGACAAGGCGAGCTGAAGCTGTGTAATGTATTTTCACTATTTAAATAATTGCATGCATCATGCTGATATATGTTGAATTTTTCCACACACTTCAAATCAGTGTGAAATGTCCGCTAGTTTATTACTTTGAAATCGCAGGGTTACAATTTCTCTCAGTTATTTCTGCCATCTGAGTGAGACTGCTGTTCCAGCACATTAAGAACAAACATCCCAACCTTTATAGCGGTGTTTAAGCCCCCGTGAAACAGTAAACCAAAATGAGGCATGGAGTTTCAGCTTTCTGTCTCAAAAACCAGACTGCTGCATCCAGGGATATAGAGGAGTATCATTTACCATTTTAAGAGGAGAATCTTGGGTAATATGTATGCCCCGTGATTATTTCTGAAAACTATTCCTCCTCCACTGGCCAGAGTCCAAACCTCCAAAGTAAACACACCTCTCACAGGGAGAAACGTGGACATTCTTATTTACTGCATTTCATTCAAAACACAGTATTCTTTTTGTGAAATGCTTTTGAGTTTGTGCCAAAATGAGAATTAGAAAAATACACACCATATAAATATGTGTGTTTTCATCACCGGTCGCTAGAATACAAACTCCACTTGGATAAACCACAAGTTTCTATTTGTCTTTGCAAACTGCAGCTTGATGACTTAAACTGCAGCCCTCTGCAAGAATATAAGACCAATATTGAGAGAACTGTATTTAGGGTGCTCAGTCAAGAGAGTGTTTAACCGCTAGGATGAAATACGAACATTATACAGTGTGGGAGCGAAGGCACATTTACAGTTTAGTTTTAGTTTTCTATTTTCAGCATTTGGTCATTAATGCAGGTTGTATTTATCTGTCAGAGATTGATTTGTCTGGCATGACAGTTGAATATTTTCAGTGGTCATTTTTTGATTTTCAAATAGTTTGCAGCAAAGGTTAAAAAAAGATTCTAATAAACTGTCCATCAGAAATGTGTCATATGGCTAGACGCCATGCATACATTGAGTGGAGACACTGGGTTTCCACTGCATTACCAACAGTCTTCATTGTGGACTGCCTTGCGCTTTTTATTTCTTCTTCTTTCTTTTTTTAAAGAAAGTTGTGGCTAACCAAAGTCATTTCCTGTAATGTCCTACACGGAATCAGAGAGTCAAATGCTGGAGCTTGTGAGGTAGACTTTCATTAGAAAAAACAAAACAAAAACTCGAGTATCCAAAAAGTTTAAATGAACCACAAAAACCACTGGATTCAATGGAGTATAATTATCTGCAGTGAGTCAACAGTGTATTTGGATTCAAAATAAAGCTCAGTGATCTCATTAGTACTATCTCAGACCATGAAAAAGTTATATCAAAAACACAACATAAAGCTAGGTCCAAATATCATGATGGCAAAGACGCGAGCATTTTTGAGCAAAACACTACAGCTCCAAAGTGGCTTGAACTTTGTACTGATCTCCCAGAAAGTTGAATGTAGGGACAATTCCTCTGCCAAAATGAATATACTTTATCCTCAAGCTAAGCTCAGTGGGCAATAAAAAAAATGCATCCCAACAGCTTACTTTCAAAAGTCCATTAAAACTGAATTGTTGAAATCCTGCCTATACACAAGCCCCGTCTATGCATTTGAACAGCCAACATTTCTATAGAGTCTGGGTTATATCGCCAGTTGTCACTTTGGTGTACTCCAGTTTACGCTAATAAAACAACAGTCTAAGAGAAAGGATTAATGATCTGCAAGAAATAATCATTGGCCAGAAAATGTTGTTTTTTTTAACTTTTTTTCAGAGATTAACAAAAATTAAATCCACAAGACCAAAAGTTCACTGCAGGTCATGGCAGGAGATAATGTAAAAGCAACAACTCAATCCATGGAGGTAAACAGAGACTACATAAACTAGCTATGAGCTTTTTTTCCAAATCAAGAACAGCTTTTGCATTAATATAAATGAACCTAGTAAATATAGGTTAGGGATAGCTGAAGCTATCCATGGCTCAAAATTCAGTCTGGACAACTGTTAAATATATATATTTTTTATGAGTAATGTCTTTGGTGAAGGTGAGTAAAAATGTGTCTGTTCCTGGGAGTCTGGAACAATACCTTAGCTATTCCTAGAACTGTACTCTTCTGGACAGCAACCTCTGATGTGCCTAGAATCTGCTGGAGCCACTCTTCCAGCTTGGGTATTATAGGTCTTATTGCTCCTATCACTGTGGGGACCACTTTGGTCTTTACCTTTCACATCTGCTCCAGTTGTTCCTTCAGCCCCTGTTACTTCCCTTTTTTTGTGCTTTTCTAGCCACTAGTCAGATTACTTGATGTCCACCACTTCCTCAATCTGTCCATGATACCTCTAATGCAGTGGGTTGGTCTTCCTTGATAGTTTCTCCTCACTGTTGTGTCTTCAGTTATCTGAGGAAATCTTAGAGCAGCTTATCCCCGGGGGCCATCTTTCTATAGCATTCATGGATGTTTCATGTTTCTTCCTGGATTCTGGCTCTGCCCTCCTACCTTTTGTTGGCCGTAAAGCCTCAGGGTGTTGGACTTTGGGTACAGAGCACCATATGTTGTAAGGAGTTTTCATATCTTGACATCAGTGGCATTTATGTCCTGCTGTGGCCAGCTTATTATTCCATCTGAGTAACAGTCTGATGAGTGGTAGGTCATATGTATTGATAGTTCAGCTCTTATTCCTGCTGCTACCTTCTCATGACCTGTCTTACCTACTGGAGATATTTGACTGTGGTTGACCTTTGTGGATCTTTATTGTGGTCCCTGTTGGCTTATGGGATGCCCATGTGTTTGTAGCTGTTCTGTATATCTGCTATTATGCCTTCTTCACCCCTTTCAGCCTTGATCACTTTACCTCTCTCTCTAATTTTCTAGCTACACTTATCTAGCCAAACGGCCTCAAATGTTGTCTTCCACTGAGTTCCTGATTGATGTTGTAAACACACTTTACCTTGTATAGTGCCAAACACTCCAGTATCAGCGTGTGGGGCATTGAGTCGTAGGTTTTCTTGTAGTCCATCAAGACAGTGCTGAGAGTGGTCTCCCTGGTCTTACAGCCCTGGTGTAATGCTCTATTAACCAGAAGTTGGTGTTTTGGCTTTCTGGTATTATTTTCAATGCCTTACTGAGCTGTGCTCATTTGTTGACTCATGTGCCTACTCAGTTTGGTTGCTATGATGCCTTAGAGGAGCTACCATGTTGCAGAGAGGGAGCTAGTTGGCATGGTAGTTTGATGGTGTCATAACCTTGCAGGGATCTTTCATGACTGTGTTAGCAAGTCAAGATGAGTACCTGCTACTAGCAGCCTGATTCTTCGTGTTACCAGGTATTGATGGAGTACCACTTCTTCAGCCAGTTGGTGTGGATGTCAGATCCTGGTGCTATCAGCTTTTCATTCTGGAGACACCTTCTAAGATTTTTGCCTTTGTGTTGTTAACTGGTTCTTTTTCAGGGAGGTCGCTGCTGGATCTTTGGCGAACAGACCATTTATTCTGTTGGCCTTTGCTTCTCTGGTGTATTTCTTCAGCCTAGTGACCACAGTTGTAAGCCTTTGCTTGGTAGTTTCTAGAGCCCCCAATTATGGACATTTTTTGTCATTTCCATCCATCCAGTACCCACATCTCATGACTTTTATAACATCCTTCCGAGTTTCCCTGATTTTGGCTTCCAGCCTACCTATCCATAGGGGCTTTCTCTATATGCATTTCTGATCTTATACCCAAGTGTATCTAGGATTACTGTAGCAGTGGCATATATGAGCTCACTGGTTACAGTGATTTCATATTTAAAAATACTACCAAAATTGTGGGTAAAAACCTTAACAACCATGTAAGTAGAAGAAACTCTGAAACAAAATTTCTATAACTCACTGAATTATTTTAGGCCAAACTTCACATGACTTTAAAAGCATTGGACTCACACACATGCTGTCTTATTTCAGTTCAGTGTTTGCAGATGTTTTCACTGTCAACATAGAACCTCTCATCACAACTCTGGCAGTATTTTCACTGGAAACCATATTAATGTTTCTATAACTTCAGAGACATCCAATAATGCTTCTCTGTTAGACAATCCATCTGCGAAGATAAGGTTTTATAGGTAAATGGTCATATAGAGTAAGGCTTTCCATTCCAGATCACACTTCATCACATGAATGATAAATACTACACAGATAATATTTACTCTGGTTGCTGTGAAGCGCCTCAATTTTAGAAATACAGTTGAATGTTTGTTTTATGTACTTGTTTTGGTCATTTGCCATTCTTTACACCATAGGCTAGCATTCACTTCCTTGTTGTTGGCATGTGTTCAAAATTTGATCCCAAGGGCTTTTGGACTTTCCTGCATGTTTTTTCTTCACAAAATAGCAAGGTTCTAGAAAATTATAACTTCGCTGAATCTGTGTTTAATGGGCTGTCTACTATCTGGAAAAAACATGAATATGTTACTTTTGACATATTGCACCGCATGAATGTTTTAGCGGATGAGGTTCCTGGATATTATAAACTCTATGAGTCAGTGCCACTCCTCTTCAACTGTGCAATTTGCATTTGATGATAAAAACCACAAACCACAAGACTGGTTGTCCTTTGGAAATGCTCGCAGACCACATTCTGACTTAAAGCAGCATTTAGTTCCTAATTATACCCTGCTCTGGTCGTAAGCCTGAAGAACAGCACTTTTGTCCTTGATGGAAACATTGTGTGTGCTCCGAGAGGCTGCACACAAGGCAGATAGCTGTGACTGTTGTTCTCACAAATTAAAAAGGGATCATTCTTGCATTATATAAGTGATTTAATACAGCAACTACAGACTGTTGCTTTAGCAAAGCAATATAAATGCACCATATTAATTTTCATCAAAAGCTTAAAAAACTACTAATGGTTATGCAACAGTCAAATGCAGTAGACATTTCATAATGTCTTAACGGATGTCACAAAACAACCGATAAAACAAACGAAACAACGGTTACAGGTCACTGGGCCTCAATAGCAGAATAATGCACTGCTATAAATGCAAATTTATGCATGAAATAAGAGGATTATAGGTTAAAATATACATTTTAAAGTGGATTTAAAACCCATAAAAAGCTTTTTTTGGATACGTTTTTTCAGACCTTACATATGTAGCTTTACAGTGCATATCAGCATTAATGGATTATGAGACCATCTCAGTCACAGCTTGGCATTACAGCCATTACCCTTTAAATAACATCAGCTGATGTAAAACATTAGTAGGAATTAAATGCATGACTGAAAACAGGCTTCAATCAGCCAAAATTGATTATTCAGTTTTTGTCATCTGTAACAGTAATGAATGATGTCAGATTTGTGGGTCAATCCAATCATATACCTGCAAATAGCTTTGCCTTAGAGTAATTGTAAAAACTAACTAGGTGAGGTTGCAGAGAGCAGGATCATGCAATATTTATTACCATGGACAGCAGAACAGACTCATCCATTTTTAAATGAGACTCCCCACAAAAATACATACTGTAGCAAGAAAGAAAATCACAGGTTAAACTTTGAAACATCTTAAAACTTTCTAAAGGGTAAGTTTATTCATTCATTTATGAAAAAGTTTCATAAATGAATGGTGACAGTGAAAAGACTCAGGTGAGGTGTCCAGTGAGTTTTTTTCATTCAAGTCAACTCACTCATATCAGCATCTTTTCTGCTGCTATATTTGTTTTGCTGTTTGAGACAATAATTAACAGTGAATTCACATAATACGCAGAGCCTTGTCTATCTCACTGTCAATATTATGCCTACAGGGAGTTTTTCAATTAGTATCACAAAGCCAACTTTTACAATTCCAAATGAGTGTGAACCACCACTGAGCGATCTCAGCATGCACACTGCATGTAATGCAGACAACGTGTCAACACCAAACAATGTAATGCTGTCTGTTTAACACAGTCAGTTAGGGCTGGGTAAAGGAGGATATATATATATCTATATCTATATACATATATATTGAGACAAGAAAGCTTTGTCTAGGGGAAAAAGGCACAATAGCTCATCTATCCTTTTAATAAGACTAAAACTAATTTATGGACATGCTAGAATTTTTGCACGTTTTCACAAGTCTACCTTGAATAACGATGAATTATTATAATTTTAGTGAGGAAGGAGATGAATACAAAAAGACAACACATACAGAGGACAGCACTTCAATCAGCCCCTTTTCCACTGTTAACCAAAGGGACACCAAGGGGCCCCCTGCCCGCTGAGAACTAGGACAAGGGCACTTTTTGCATAAGACCCCTCATCATACCTGCCTTCCCAATAAAAAGCTCCAAAATTGTAGACTAATTAGGCATCGCTTAATCACCCAGGGTGTCTCTCATTGCCTGTTAATATTGCACTCTTCTGATTTGCTTATTAAGGATGCCACTTAGAGTGAACCTCTTGCAGATGGTCACCTTGATTGAAGTGCTTTTCAGGGGAGTCAGTCTATTACAAAATAATTTCAAATCAAAAGCAAAGGAAAAGTTATGCTCTCAAATTTAATAGAACAGCACAGGGAGTAAGAATTATACTCCACCCTAATAAACTAACAATCAGCATCGAAGACGTATTTGCTTCAGAGTGTAATTAACACTGCCATACAACCACACTAAATGCAGTGGAATTATTTCTAGATCAAGACTACATAATATGCATTTTTCAACCACAAATTTCTGCACTTCTAAAAATTAATCATTCATGACCTGTAATATGCTAAGTAAAATAATCTTATGTTGCATATACAATTGTAAGAGTTGAAATAAAAACTGACAAAGCTTCCAGGAAAAATACCTATACAGCAAAAACACAAACACTATTAAGAAAGACTGAATAAAATTCAAACTGCATTTTCAATAAAGCCATAATTCATACTCCTGAATTTTCTAAATACATTAAACAATTTATGTAATTTCTCACATTTTACCTTTCCCCTCAAAAATGCCTGAAAAGGTTTTCTGATTCTATAAAACCTTTAAATGAAATGCAAATATATTTTATTATGGACTTATTGGGGAGATACACATATACAGAGGATCTCTTTAATAAAACATTTAAGGATTTAATGTATTTTTTAAACACTAACATTAATGCACACGAATAAGATGCACTTTATTTAGCAGGGAAAATGAAAGCAGACACAAGCTACACTGTTTGTGCTGTACTCCAGCTGAGAGGCCTGCAGCTGGCCTGTCAGCATGAGCCTTCCACACTTTCTTACAAGGCCACTGGTGCTGAGGTCTTCGCACCACACTCCTGTTTCACTAAACATTACTTGAAACTGTGATTAAAAGGCCTGTGGCAAAAAAGAAAGTCAGTATTGTCATGGTGTTGAGTTTTTGTTAAGTAATGGTTTAATTTGTCTAATTATCTGTTTTCTTTTGAAAGCATTACTTTAGGAGTGTTTGTGCTTGTGCGTGTGGGTGTGCGACTACAGGTTTTCTCTCTCTTCCTGTCCTTTGTCAGCTTATCTGTTCATCTGCATGTGTTCCTACTTTAAGTAGTGATTATACTCTGTTGTGAACATGGGAAGCTGGAGGCAGTACTCAGTCTTGTGATACATTAAAGCCTGACTGAATGGCAGTTATCTAATAGTTGAATTTTAATGTAAACCTGAGTCGGTATGGTCACAGAAAATTTGGAAGCATGTGGATGTCCCCTCCTAACCTAGGACTCGCTGTTTGATAACATCACTTGGACCAAAGTGGACCACAGCAGACTCACAAACATAAACAGGTTTAGCTTAGTTGGCACATGGCTGAGGGTAGCCGGCCCTTTCTGCAATGTTATGTGTTTTATATATATTGTAATGACAAAACTCATCATTCGATCATGACTAAGGTGACCCCAGGCTCAGCTCAGGTTTAATAACTTTGTAAAAGAATATGTGAAAAATAAACAGATTCAAGAATATCAGTTCACTGAATTTGTGGTTACTATTAGAATAACCAAAGTCCCCGGGACACACATAAAAAAATGAAAATCTATTTACATTTTTAACCAAACTTTTTGACTTAGACTCATTACAGCCCAGTCTGAGAGTCATTACTGCACTTTTCTGTCATCCTGTCACACTCAAGCCACAAGTGAAGATTGGCAATGACAAAAGTAAAAGCATGTGGCCAAGAAAGAGACACTCTTCGGGGTTTTCATTGGTGTAAACTCACTTGAACACATGTTTAAAAAAAGCTTACAAAGAAAAGCTGGTTTAATTGCTGCAAAGTAAACACGAAACTGAACTCTGACGAGATCAACCCCATATAGCCTTTTGTCACTGACAAACTGTTCTTTTAGTCAGGATTAGAGCAATAAGCAATCCAAATATAAAATTCATACTTTCCCAGAAAACAGCAATAGAAAGTAAAAATAAGCTAATAGAGACAAAAGCAACAGCTGTGCTGTAAATAAGGAAATATATATTTATCTGACCACTTTATTTTTACGGTGACACCCACTCTTTCCAGTTCTAAACCTTTTAACCTTAAACTAAGTTTGAACTGTTGCACAACGGGAAAAGGTCCACATCTTTGAATTAAAATGCACCTACTGTTTAAGTGCAGTGATGAATTAAAGGACAGCTGATCCTTTGCATATCAATACTGTTTTCAGAGTTTTTCTCTTTAGCTGATATCGATCCCTTTCAAATTCCTCCCAGACAAAACAGCGTCTGCCCTGTCACATGCTCTAAACTGAAACCAATATTTTCCCTTGCAGATTATAAGCTTAATTGTGCCCCCAGAAATCTTAAAACTTACATTTTTATCTTTAAAAAGCACCCGTCTGATTTACTATTGAACTCCTTTAAAAGACAGACAATAACAACGGGCAAATCTTATTCATTATAGGTAGGCTTCTTTCTTGTCAAAAAAAAAAGGATAGTTATTCAGTCAGCGATTCAGGGGTATTGTGTTTGTAATGGCTAATGTAGCTTCAAGCAGTGAGTAAGAGCATGCTAAATAAATGATGTAGACCCTAATGTCTACATCATTTATTTCTCACTATAATAAACAGCCTTCCTCGCCCCATCAGGTCAGCTCGATACTATCAGCTATCGTTCACTCCAAATGCTTGTATGGGAGTATGTATGACAAAGCTCTAGAGTGCAACCAATTTGGTCACATATGCGACTTAATTGGTCAATGGTGCGACAAAAAAAAAAATCCCAGGTCGCACCGGTGCAACCAGCCATTCAGTACAAAAAAAGTCTCCGCAACTCTGAAAGTCTCCGTGTGGTCAACAACAGACACACATTATGCCCATATCGTGGTCTAAACCAATCCAAGATAGTCAGGGGCGGGACCTCTCTGATTGGCCGTGGTCCAGATATTCCTGTAGTCCTATGCATGTGTACGAAAGTGCAGGCGGATATAGAGAGGTGAATAAAGTGATATCGATTCATTAAATCCTGAATCGACTTTCAAATATAAATGTATTTTGCCAGAATCTGAGGTTAAAGCTCACAAAACTATTTCAACAACCACTAAACAGCTAGAACAGTAAATGAGAGCAGGTAAAGGGATTCTGCACAAAGACGTAAACACAAGGCGCGGACCCGACACATCAGAATCAGTGAGATGGCGGCTTTCTCATCCGACGTCGGGGCTGAAAGCCGAAAACTCACAGATTCTGATGCGTCACATCCGTCAGATTGTGTTTATGTCTTTTTTTGCGTTAGATGATGCTTCAGGTTTTGTCTCTCTCCAACCAAAATAAACTGAACCAGCAGCAAAAGAAGATCCAAACTACGCTTCACATTTGATAAACATCGTCATTAATCCCTTTAAATTTTGCTGTTTTGCTTCCACCACGATAAAATCACACTTCCTGCACAGCTCTTTCTCTCTCTCAGTGTACTTCAAGAAAAGTTTCCCATCTCAAATCTCTGTTTTCTGCATTATTTGTTCGCTTATTAAGCACAAGTCATGTACAGCGACCTCCGACAAGAAAGCCTCATTTCTGCTGTTTAATAGCAAAGAAATGTAAACTTTTTAAAATTATGCCAAATTGCAAAACACTTGTGTCTCTAATAAAACCTCTGTAACTTTGCTCTGCTTCACTTCAGCAGCATCAGGTAATGTTCATATGTTGATTCATGGTTTTCTTCATTTTTTGTTCTACTGCAGAATATTTTTAAGGTTATCTGCTATAAAAAGCCAGGCCAGGAAAATCTCCTTCATGTTTTTCTGTTTTATGCTCAGTTACTTTGACACAAAGGCATCTGCTGTGATGCTTACAACTCT
>VUQG01023302.1:0-21299 GCA_015106755.1 Etia nguti
CATGGATACCTGAAGATGAGACGTGGACAAGCAGACGACCTGACAAGGAATGACTGACAACACACTGACTAAATACACACAGGAGGCTAATGAGGGAAGTGGGAACACACGGGGAAACAGCTGACACACATGATCATAACGACGTCACAAGGGGAGTGTAAAACTAAACACATTGAACATAGGAACACAGAACCTCTTCAAAATAAAACAGGAAACATAATGACTGAACTCTAGACATTGTAAACTTAACAGCGACTGGGGAGACAGAACATAGGATCCTGAAACATGGTAGAGAAAGGCACAGTAGACACAACATGGAACACAGGGAAGTCATATAACTAAACCTATAATAACCATAACTGAAACCCAGGGAAATGAAACATAGTACAACAAAGGACTCAAAACATAAACCATAATATAACAACACAAGAACTCAAAAAGCTGGGTCAGAAGGACCCAGAACCATGACAATAAGGTCCCGAAAACACAGATTAAAAAAAAGGAAAAAGATACTTAACTCTGCTCGGCTGCCAGTCCAAAAAAAGAGGTGATCCTCTCTGGGTTTCCACTGACAGGGCGAGCTTTGGAGGGCAATACAGAGTGCTACTGACATGATGACCCATATGGTGTGCGTCTGAAGGCATCATCAAAGCAAGCAGTAGTAGTATTTAGCAAGTTAACAATAGCTGGAGGTTCTTATGTTCAGCGTGTGTAAGAGTAAAACTCATTTGTAGACCTGAGCGTGCCGAGGTGTATTTGTTGTAGCGGCAAAACAAACACACGTCCAACTGAATTATCTCCTTTGGAGCGATGCATATTCGAAACCCAGATGGGCTTAAATGCAACCATTCCTGCATCCAAATACAATTATGCACACAAGCAATTTAAAGATGACATTTTCCTGCAGGTATTAAAAACACTGGTTGGAAGACTGGGCTACTGCTATATCAAAGTGACGCTTGAGCCAAACATTCGCAGCATCCAGATCCCGCCCGTGTTTTATTTCTTGGGATCACAGCCAGCTTTGAGAATGTGCTGACATTTATTTAGGCTCCTTAATATGCTGAATGTGGGTAATTTACTCATTCCTCTCCTGTCTGGCCCTTAGTAAAAAAAGAAAAAGAAAAGAGCTCAATTCAGAGTGCATTTTAGTACAGTAGAGCTCCAGCACAGCACAGCTTACAGTAACTATTCCAAGTAACTCATTAGTCTCTGTACTGACTCCCCACCCTCTTCCCCTCCTGTCACCGGCTTTGATATGACAGCTCTCTGCAGCCCCGTTGATAATCTGTTGGCCTTTTTGTGCTGAGCCATTCATCCTTAATCTTCCAGGGCAACACCGAGCTTTGCAGCTCTGCTTTAGTTAAAAGTAGGATTGCGCCCTTTTTCTCTCACTCACTCCCTCTCGGCCTGCTTCGCTCTCCGTCTCTCTCGCTTTGCCATCAACGCTTTGCGGCTATTATCACGAATGAGGCATTATCAGGGCACGGAGGTAAAACAGATTAAAGTGACATCTAAGGCAGAAAAATGATCCTCCTCATTTGCAGAGGAGGATCATAAGTTATGAGCACAGAAAGGTCGCAGGTCATCTATGACGTGACCTGAACAAAACCCGTTTGTTATACAACGCCGGGAGCCGCTCAGTGGGTTCGGCTATGATGCGGTGATGTAGACCTCAGGGAAGGTTCACACGGTTTTTGTGATGCAGATGTGCAGTCTTATACATCAGTACGATATCAGCTCGGACACACAAGCATGTGCTGCTAGGTTTCCATCTCCCTAACCTCATTTTCTTCCTCTTGGCATAGAGGATGGTGCCCAGATGAATTCAACCCTCAAAGCAGAAAACGGGTTTGAAAAAACTTCACAGATTTACGATTTTGAGATCATGCTAACCCATTAGAGATCCTAAGGATTAAAAAGAAATGTGGAGTTCTGTTAAATATTTATACAGAGTTCATTCACATACACAAAGTGTGCAAAGATAGCAAAATCATTAAAGATTGAGATGTTGAATGTCAGAGGGAAAGCTGTTGGAAATTTCCAAATCGAAGGAAGCTTTGAGGTACGAGATGTACCAGAGAAGAAAAGCCGCTTCCAGGAGGGGATGTGTTGAAAGGTCGCACGGTGGGCCCCGTCACATTATACACTCCACTCTGTTTCTACAGCTGTGACGGCCATTGTTAAGTTAAAGCATTTCTTTCTCTGTTTCTCTCCTGCTTGTTAACGTTACCAGAGATATAAACAACAGCGATATGACAGCAACTTTCCTTCTTTTACTTGCTAATCTGTCACCTTTTATTGCTGGTTTTTGTTTCAAAGTTCTATCCAAAGACTTACATTGTTTCTGCCTACATTATGCAGTCATCTGGGGTTGAAACTTCTGTTGAATTACAACAGGGGCAGCCTCCGTGTCCACGATGCATGTGTCACATTACACAACTTAAAATCAGAAGTGATGGATGGCTGTGTACACGATGAAAGCTACTAATAGTGGAGGTCTGCCACAGAGCGGTCCCAAAGTCATCTGAGCACAGCTGTCAAATTTGAAGGGTGCTTTATTACTGCTGGCCATTAAGTGCGATCTGCCGTTACTTGTCAGCGGTATCGCTAAGCTCATCACGCAGAGTGAATGAATACGGTGGCTAATAATAGTTTATGACACGCAAACCATTCTTATCTGTGTCTTCTTCTTTAAATGCTGTCATAACACGGGGGCACAACGGCAGAGTACGAGCGTGCGCGAGCGCTGTTTTAATGAGAGCTCTCAGTGACAAGGTAATAACTTTTATAAATAACTCCACAGAATCTGCACATAATCAGCAGGTTTTGTGTTACATGTGTGACACTGGACATGTTAGAGAAATTATAATGCATGGTTGCAAAATGACAGCATCTAATGTGAGAATGGCTGTCTGACTGCGTAGGTATACCGAAACAATGACTGTGATGCCACCAGTGGTTTGTGGCTTGTTCGTGTTTGCGAGCGCGTGAAAGGCAGAGAGAACGTGGCAGTCAAATATAGAGAGGCTGCAAAAGCTAAGGAAGAAGATGTTGACATATACAGAGTGATGGATGTGTGGAAAGGGAATAGGAAATTTTGGGCCCGTGGCAGTGTGTCTGCCTCTGTCGATCTGATTTGGGTGACACTGTGTGACAGGAAGCTGGCAGAGGAGCTGGCTGACCCCCACGGAGGTCACATTAGAAGTTACTGGCACATATACACATGCAGACACAAACACGTACACGCAGTCACCACCACTAAAACTTCCTTTAACCCTTTAGCGTTCTCCTTCTTACTGGACTTAAGGCACACATGATCCCAGTTAACCCTGACTTAGTGAATAGAACTTCCATGAACTAACCCTAGTCCATTTTCCTGGAGGCCAACGGGCCAACCAATCACCTGCTTTCTGTGGCCAGTCAGGGATGTTTCCTTGAATTAACACTCCTTGCATCCAAACACACTGTGCAGGGTGGATTAAATAAAAGGCTATACATAGTACTTTGCAGATGTCTTTAGCGAGCCCTCATTTCTTTATAGTTTGCTTCTAAGGAGCCAGACCTCTTTGTATTATTTCTAATGCGGTCTTGAGCAACAGGTCTCCAGGCTTTCTGAAGGTCTTTCAAAGTTTTTCTTTGTACATCAGCTGCTTTTCCCTCATGTTCAGTTCAGTCATTGTACCTGACCCTTTCCAGGGGAATGTTTTTTTGTTTGTTTGTTAAGCCATTTAACATTGGGCTAAAGGGTTGAAGACGGTCAAATGGAAGACAAAAGAAGAAGTGTTATCCTCCATCCTCTCCTATTCTAAGTTCATCAGCACAACTAAAAGAATAAGCGTGTCTCTCAGGAAAAGGACAAACTTTTTGTTTCTTGTACTACATAACAGCTTACCTCTGGTTAATGCATTTTTTATGGTGTAGTTAGCAATGCAATGTTAGGGCTGTTTAGTTTAATGGTGCACTGCGGATGAATGAAGGCGTTCATAATTCATGACACTTGGGCCCTGTGTCATGTTTTAAGTACTTTTTCCATATTAATGTTTGTTGTTCATCACTTGCTTGCAAAGAGAATTTCCCTTGGAAACTGAACTGCACTGAACTGAACAAATATTAATCGTGCATTTCATGTATGAGCAGCTAATAATGGATGAAGATGAGGAAAAGCTACAATTTGTGCTATATAACTGCATTTACTATTTCCCCGTCCCATCCAGGCCACTAGATTTTTTTTTTTTTTTTATCTGCTGGGACTAAGAGTGCTTTACTGTTATTTTTAGGTTGGAAAAAAAAAGTTCATCTGCTGCTCCCCAAGGTGAGAGGCCCGGCACATGTGATTCCATCAGACAGTCTACCTATATATGTCCATCTCCATCATTATTTTTAAGCATCTCTCGGATTCTTATATGTTGTTGCCAACAAGCATTTGTGTTTAACAGAAACAGTAGCTAGGGATACAACTAAGTATGTAAATAGTACCATCTCAGGCATAAAGAGATTGCATAAGCAGAGAGGGGAGGTTTCCGCCAAACATTAAAACATGGTGTGACACCTGTCTAACCTGAAATACAAGAATCCCAGACGTATGTATGATCACAGGGTTAACCCCTGACTCACTAAGGTAGGAAATAAGCATTTCAGTCAGATTCATTATATCAAAGCTCGGGGGATACTGCACATGCTATAATTTTACCAAGAAGCGCACTTTAATTTAATTTGAACCGACTGAAATAAACAAACTGTCACCAGGCTCTAATTTAGGGAAAGCCAAAACCTCTTTCTCCCTAAAGCAGCACGCATGCGCTCTTTGTAGCGCTGCTTTCAAGTACCCTTTGTGGAGTCTAACATTCGGTGCTCGAAGTTATTTTGACAGCGCTTCAACTCACCGTGACCATGTTGATGCTGTAAACACTAATGTTGTAAATCACGCAGAGAAGGCTTTAAAGAAAACACGTGAAGGGTCATTTTGTCAGTTTGTGCCCGATGATAAATTATTTAAGTCGCGTACTTGAGTCCACAGTGAAGTGTCAATTTAGGCGCTACATTAGATTACAGTTGTGACTTAAAGGTGTCGAACATTATTACTACAGAGCATTACACACACTCTGCCATATTTATATAAGTTCCATCATAATTACATATAAGTTAAATGTAAATTTCAAACCACAACCAAGCTGAAACACTGGGAAATGACCTGTAGTATCTGCGGCTTGTGAACGAGTGAAGAGTTCACACAGGTTATTCACGTGACCTCTTCG
This sequence comes from Etia nguti, assembly GCA_015106755.1. NCBI lineage: Eukaryota > Metazoa > Chordata > Actinopteri > Cichliformes > Cichlidae > Etia > Etia nguti. The sequence continues at coordinate 5,259 of VUQG01023302.1, forward strand.
TGAACGCATAAAAATCCGACAGCACCTGAACGCAGCACGGACAGCAACACATCTCCAGCACCAGAGTGGGAATGATTTTCAGCTCCACGCACCAGAGCGACGTACCTGGTTAAAGGAGTCCTGGGCGCAGTCGACCGCGGATAAAGTCAGCTCTGTGGATACGGACAGAGGAGGAGTGCAGTCTCTTTTAGCCGGAAGAGAGGAAGGAAAACCTTTAAAAGTGGCTTTTAAGAACAACCGAGAAGATTTAAGAAGTGGACGCGAGCCGTGAGTGGGAGCGTGGCAGATGTAGGATGACAACGGTAAAGGAGGATTAATCCGGAGGGGATGTTAAGAAAAGTGATGAGAAGAATAACCGCACAGCAAAGAGTGATTTCAGAGCAGGCAGGAATGGCTTGATTCGGGACCTGTACTGTCAGAGGCGCTCATGTTTCTGTGGGAGAGAAAGAAAGTTTTCTGCGCTTCCCTCGGATACAAGTCTACTTTTTAACGAGCGGGAGAGAGAAAGGGACTGCTGTGACTGTGTTTCCCCCCCATCCCGGTGGCAGAGCCCGGCCAGTTTGGCGTCGGCTCGTGAACTGTTCGCAATGTCCAAACCCGCGCTGAAGAAGAACCATTGGACCTCCAGGGTGAACGAGGTCTCCGTGTCCAAAGATGCCCGCGGTGAGCTCAACGTGCCGCTGCGTGGCGGCGCGGAGAACGGAGAGTTCGCCTACATTGGACCGCTGAACGAGAAAGTGGTGCTGTACAAAAGTGGGAAACTGAGTGAAGGGGAGCTGCTGCTCGAAGTGGAGAATCTCTCGATTTCGGGATTACCCCTGTACGACATATACACCGTGATAAAGAACTGCAAAGGACCCGTCAGGTTTAAAACTGTCAGGCAAGGTAAGACAAAAGGTGAGGGTGCAAAACTCCTGCGCTTTTATTGGTGTGCGTTTAACGGATGTTGTGCCAAGCTTTCTTTCTTTCTTTCTTTCTTTCTTTTTTAAACAGCTTCATCTAAATGGAAACTTTTGAGTCATTGAAGTTAATCTTCAGTTGAAATAAGCCCATAGAACTTTACAATGAGTACTAAAACTTGAGGAAGTTGTGACATTTAATAGCTGCGGAACCGTTTAAGGTCACGTTTAATTGGCAGATTTGTGAATGGCTTTTTCTTTTTTTAAGTTTAAGTAGCCGGCCCTGGTTTTCTCCCTAACAGGGAATGCCACCTGTCTGGTTCAGGGACATGGAAACCCCACAGGCTTCACACACGCTGTCTATTTAGCTTTCCTTGTGTTCTCTGACTTTCCCAGCAGTTGAGGAGGCACAAATGGTGAAGAAAGTCCAAAATATTGCGTACATTCCAACCTACTGGAGAATTACATCAAGCACTAGGACTAGTAATGCTTAGAGGTGCTACTTTAAATTCATTCAGGTTGTCCCAGTTACAGTAAAGTTGGATTCTATTTAGGAGGGGGACAGGTGACACAGACCCATAAAGCAGATCAGCTCATTTAAATGTAAAAGTCTGGCAGACCGGCCTCGGCCTTCATAAGATGTGTCTGTTTCCTATACTTTACCTGATGACTTCTCAAACAGGCTCGACAGGGAGCACTTCCTTTAACACCTAACAGGAAAGGGAACATCAGGCACCTTACAAAAAGGCGAGCATCCGGCCAGTGTGGCTGCTCTAGCCTTCGGTTTATGGTCATCTTGGCTCAGCGGGGCTGGGAGGTTTGACACTGAGCCGCTCTGACAGGCTCCCAGCGTGGCAACGCAAACCGCTGAAGGGATGCTCGGGAGTCAGCCCGGGACACACAGACTTCTTTTAGACACGGACAAAAGAGCAACAACTCTTTTCAAGGACGACTTCACATGTAGATAACCTGTGAAGGCCGCCGGCTGTGCTGGTGGGTCTCCTCTGAGGTTGCTTTGGTAAAGGTGTAGCTGTTTTTCTCATTCATTTCAGGACAGCCCTCCGACCATCATCATGCACTGTTCTTCCAGCAAGTAAGGTGTGGTGCTCTGTTGTTGCACAACATCTTTTATTATAAGGGAGACTTAGTACTGAATATCTGAACACCCTCTTAGAGACGGGGAGCAGAGGGCTTTTTTAACAATGCTAAAGGCCACTGCCACCCCTGGCGTGCTCAGATTTATTTACAGTAGTGCGCTCTGAGAGCAGATTTTCATTTTAAACAAATGCTGCTCAATCATATTCCACCGATTAGTTCCTCCCTTCAGACTGAGGTTTGGCTAACAAGTCAAATTAACTGTGATTGGTAATGTTTGAAGTAAGACTTCAAAGTTTTGGTCTTTGAATTTAGAAAACTTCTCTTTGAAATTTTGCATCTTTATTGTGGCACAGATGATGTACTTTATTTACTTTATTTACTTATTTATCTTAGGCAGGGTATCAAACTGATTTTACGTTGTGGACCACATAAAGCCTGTTTTGATCTCACATGGACCAGACCAGTGAAAGTGCCCTCTCTGCCACTGTACAGAAGTTTCACTAATTTAATTTAATTTAAAGAAGAAGTGCTATTTCAACAGTATGGCCACGGGGGAAGGTCTTTATTAATGTGTAAAGCTGTAAAACTAAATAAAGACGATTAAAACTCCAAAAGTTCCCTTTTCAAAGCCATCCAGTGGGCTGTATTGGAGTGTTTGTTGGCCCAATTATGGCTCCTGGGTCATATGTCTGACACCCCTGATTTTAAGGTCTTGTTTTCACTTACCAGCTAAATTATACCTGTGTTCAGGTTGGAGGTGGGCTGGAGCTTTGCTGGTGACTCCAAAACATCACAGAACTCTGTTGGCTTGACTTCACAGCAGCCATTTTAAGCTGTTCAGTGTTACTTATATAATTAATAATGTCTCTGTTCAAATAAAGTTTTTATAGTTCACGCCCATGCTTTCCCCTCTGTGCCGTGTCCAAATGACTCGTTTAAGAAGGCCTTAAGTAATACAAGAAGAAGTCGATCATTCTCAGTCTGCGTATTCCCACGCAGTCCAAAGTGGGGTCGAAAGGTAAAATATGGCAGCTGACGTGCTGACTAACAATCCGAATTCTTTTTTGTGGTGAAATTCTAGGCCTGACTGTCTCGCAGTGTGACTGCTGCTTGAACCCAGTAACCAACTAGATAGAAATAAGCCATGAAATCACATGCCGATTAATGCCAACAGTGGCGCCGCTGTGAACAAGCAAAAACGAACTGAAATGGATTGTCAAAGGCGCGTAAACAAAGTGTTTGGGATTCCAGCAAAGAAGCAAATCTAGTCGAGCTGTAGCAGCAGAAGCCTCGCTACGATGCGTCGCTCTGCTGAGGGCGTGGAATAGAAAGGAAAAGTGGAGGAACTGATGCGATTGGTGCCCGTGTTTTTTTTTTCAGTAGTTTGTCTGTGGAGTGTTAGGTTTAAAGATCTTTCCATCCTGTAGACAGGAAGTAACTGGTCTTTTTAAAAAAAAAAAATCACTTTCTAGGGAATGACCTGCACAAGTCCAGACCTGTTCACTCTGTAGTTTGTAATGATTTATTAGGATAGGAAGGAGATTCTGTTCTCACTTTGGGCTAATCAGAACGCCCCCCCCACCCCTTTTTCTTCTTCTTCATTCATCTGGGAATGCCGGGTGTCACTGCTGTACAACGTCACATGATCAGACTCCATTTCAAGTTTTTAATAATTCACGCTGTCAGGGAATTTCCCCTCCCTAATCAGCCTTAATTGAGAAAATATGCTTGGCAACAAGGGCCATCTGTAAAATCTAAGTCACCTAATTTTACCCGGAGCTTGTGCCATTTTCTCACTTTAATCAAGCGAGATGTGAGGAGGTACTGCTTCGTTGTCTTGGCTCGCTGATACTCACTCAGACTTTCATGTTGACTGCCAGCTCTATAAAGAGGAGGGGGGGGGGGTGCTGAATACTGTGTTGTCTGGACTTTCTGTAGACCTGTGAGCACGCAAGGGCATTTCTAGTCTGAGCTGATAAAGAGGCTGCAACCAACTCCACTGCTGAGTTTTTAATGTTTGCTTTGGGTATCGGTGAAAAAGCAACACACACAGACTGCAGAAGACACACCCTTAGAACAGCTGCTGAGGCCAAACCATCGGTTGTCCACTTCAGTGTGTACTGAAGCGGTGGGAGAATAACTGGATTATGTAATTAGGGACTGTCACAAACATGGACGTGCACTCTTAACTCTTCACCCTTTCAAAACAAGCAGCTGATGACTCTGTCACAATGCAGTTTAATGCTCACACACACACACACGCACACGCACAGATGTACTGCAGTGATGAAATCAGAGTGCTGTGTTTGAAAGCAAGCATGCACATTATGAAAAGACTTCTCCAGCTGATCCACCCTGGAACTTCTTTATGGCTAATCTTCCTAAGATGATGACCGTCTGCTCCACATATGCAAACAAACTATGGATGATGCACACAGCGTAGCACAAACACATGCTTATAGGAACACACAATCGCATCAGAGAGGCTTTGGGATGGGACAAGATTAATGTCGTGCCCGCGCTGGTGTTAGTACTTACGCTGGATGCTTTAACGATACTGTATATGATCTGCAGTTAGGATTGTATTTAGGCTTAAAGTTGAGGGTGGATGAAGTGTATACTGATAATCGTAATTGTGTTATGCTAGGAAATGTAGCCAGTGACAATCTTCAGAAGGGTTTGTAATGCAAGTGTCTGTTAATGTGTTTGTTTTCTGGACATGACCAATGGCACAGTGGCCCCAAGTTCACGGGTTTCCCCAGGCAGGAGTTATGCTCTGTGTGTGCGTGTGTGTGTGTGTGTGTGTAGGGGGGGGGTCCTTTTACTCAGCACGTGACCACACAATCACACACACAAGAAATTGGATTCCTCTTCGCCAGCCATATTGCTACCTGACCAATCAGGAAACTCCAGTCTTACAGCTTCGGAGCAGTGTATTTCTTTCCAAGCTTCATTATGTCATAGAACTGCCTGTGATGGACGAGGCCTTACTAGCTATAAATGTCTGGAAGCAGAAAATATTCCGCCCTCCGTTCGTATGGAGGTGCGAGCTGTTAACTAGACCTCTCGTGCTCAAATTTACAACACTGTGTCACTGCATTAACTCCAGACAACTCTGTGTGTGTGCACGCACAAGTGTTTCTGGCAGGGATCGCATATGGAAGTGTTTATTTCCTCTCTCTCAGCAGGGTGTTGAACAAGCCTCTTTGCCCACACCCGTTTTCCACTTTTGTATTCTCTTCTGATGGCTTGGAACGACTTCATTTCCTCCCTTATAGCATGCTGTAGGGAATTTCAGCGTTAATTTCAGGTTGTTTTTTATTTGCTCAAATGTGTGTGCAGGTTAGGACGAAAAGGAGACGATGAGAGGAGTCGTGTGTGTGTACAGTGTAAGCATCTTGCACACTTTGAGTTTGCTCAGCTTGATCTCTACATTTAGACGCATTGGAAGAACACTCCCTCACCAGCTAAATAGACCATGAAATGCTGTCTCACTTAAGCAGCGCTTTTTATAATCCCACTAAGAGGGGCACGTATGTATGCATATGCCATATTCTCTCTCGCTTGCTTAAGAATCATCCTCCTTTGTTAATTAGCACAATTGTAGTCTGCTGTATTGACAATGAATGGGCATTGGTCACACTTGGCATTTGTCAGGAAAAGAGAAAGGGCAACTAATTAATGGTAGTTCAGTAGGGTGGGAGAGGAAGTTCTCTTCGAAGACTGCCCTGATCCACCCTTCTCAAATGTACAGTAGAGATATGGAAAAAGTTCCTGAAACTTTAAAACAAAGGTGACGTCAGGAGCGTTGGGTCTTTTAAGCTTTAGTTGACTGCCTTATGACCTGTCCTCTGCACTGGAAATGGAAACATTTAGGCAGAGCTGAGACTTTTGTAGCTATTATTTAGGAAGTAGGTGAAGAGCTCACTCAGTTCCTCCAGGATACTTTTTTTTTTTTTTTTAGTCGAACTCCAAACCACTTCTAACAAATCTGTCAACTTGCTCTTTTTTTCAGTGTTTTCTGCTTGACAGTTTGTGACAGTCATTTGTCAAACCATAAAATAATGAGCTGCTCATGAGTTTCATAACACACACTGAAGGGGAAAGCCAAACGTGAATTATTGGGCTGCTTTGATTCAGTGAAGTAACTCTTGACCTAGTCAACAAATCTGCCCAAAAGCCCTTTACCAATTTTCCCACTGCCTGGTTAGCATAATTTACGCTTTGACTCTGCTTGAATCAGGTGGCTGTTGTAATTGTGACGTGTTGGCAAAAGGGGCGTTGCTGAGCGCCCACAGGTGGACAAGCTATACAACATCAACACTCATAACTTGCTTGATGGGTGTTTCTCCCATCTCTTTACCTTGTTACAAAACAAAATCACATATTGGTGGTTTTAAATGCCGACACTGATAATCTTATTCTGCTATTATATCAATCGGGCTCAAGCTTAGAGTTTAAATAAGTATTTTTTGAAAACTGCATATTTTTAGGGTCCGGACTGATGGGTGAGAACGTCCGTAAATTTAAGACTGCTTAGCCTTACAGAATCAGCATTTTTGCCAAACTTTGTCACATCAGTTCTGTTTTTTTTTTTGTTGTTGTTTGTGTCAGGAATTCGATAATATGCGAACAAATATATGTGTGTGTGTCTGTGTGTGTCTGTTTGCGTCCCCATCTGTGTGTTTGTGTGCCACATTGGCTGACATGGCCAAGTATTTCTGTCAGCTCTGCTGCTGTAAAGCTCAGATGAGATGTGGTTGTGCCTCCAGCTGGCATAACTAGGAAGCGAAATGACGAGATCGGTAGTGGCTGTGAGCATTATTAATATGGCTGAGACTAGCCCCAGAAGCAAGTTGATGTGCCCACAGAAAACGCTGGGCGACTCTTGAAAAGTTGGTTTTATAACTTGTTTTAAATCAACAGAGACTGTATGATTTTAAGTTGGGGCTCTGTAACTTTTCTTTCTCACATTAAACGTCTTGAGATACTTAAGGAGTTAATTATTGTCATTAAAGCGAATCATCAGCTTGTTATCGTTGTAGTTGTGGTTGCACCAAGAATGTCTGTCCTTTACTTCTTAGGCTCCTGTAAAGGCCCTTTCCCTCCCCAATCTGTTTCCTCTTTTCTTTACCTTTAATTACACTATGGTTGAAGCTGTGGGGTCTATTTACACAAATCCTGTTAAAGTCAAGTCTTTGGGATGCTTACTCATGCACATTCACATGCACACGTAGACAAAGGAAGGGGGTATAAACAGTTTAAGGAATGGTCCAGCCCTGATTAAGAGGATTTAGACATGAGTCTGTCTGTTTGGCCACAGCTGTGAGCATGCATACACGCTCACAGCCCCAAAGTCTTAGTGTTCCTGAACTAGGACTTACATGACACACAACACTTCTTAAAGCCGCTGCTTTTTTGTTCATCTTACCTTCCTCCATTCCCCTACTCTGCTCTCTTTATCTTTTCCTTCTCAAGTCTTAATTTCTTCTCCCTCCCTGCTTATTGTCATCTGAATGTGGGAATTGTGAGCTTTAATAAGGAGCAGACTGTTCTGACAGACATCCGCTCCCCACGCCTAACCCTATTTTTTTTATTTTTTTTTCTGTTGAAGTATCCTAATGAAGAGTGTTGAAGAGGTCATTTTTCAGTAGCTGCAGATGGCAGCATATTGAAAGGCATTTAAGAGTGTCTCATGTGGCTAGAAGTCATTGGGATGTGAGAATGTGATGGATTATGACAAAAAAGACAAAGATTTAATTCTATGGTTTATAGCTGGAGAAGGTTGTCTTAGCAGCCGACCTGGCTTTTGTCTTGAGCCAACAAAACCAACCTAAAAGCATCTAAAGCTCACTAACTCATACTTCATATCTTGATTGTGAAGAATAATGCAATGAATTTGAAATTTCTTTTAAACGAGCAGCTCTTGTCAACAAAAACTACCTAATAACATGTGCTTTCACAACCCAAAAACCATTTGTACATCCTGCTGTTTTCCTTTGAACATGCAGAGTTAAGAAGATGCAGACAGTCCCATCTGAAATTGTGTGACCGTGACAGGTGCTGAAGCAGCCTTGATTAGAAAAGCATGTGGCTCTTACAATTAGCTGGAAACTTTCAAGACGCCAAATGGATTTGGTAATTTTTATTATGGTGGGATAGCTCTGATGTTCAGCAATAACCAGCAGCAAACTTCCTGAGAGCAGCTAGCAGCCAAGTGACGCTGTCCTCTAACTATCACAACTGTCTGCTGTGCTTGTGTATCCCCTTAAAGCAGTGCATTCACGTCATGACTCAGTCACTACAGAAGCAAGTGGTATTTTTAATGCCCTTTCAGCATTACACACGCTGAATGATTGTATTTAAACATAATTCAAAATGTAAGTTTTACCTTTAACATTTAAACACGTATATTTTCATAATCTTTTTCTCATATCTTTCTCCTCTTCCACCACTGGTCTCTTTTCTCCTCCTTCATTTCCACCTCATCCTCTTCCTCCCTTCCTCAGGCTTATTCTTCAAAGCTGAAGTCGGTGCTCTAACACATTCAAACATGCTTATGTATTCCCAATATTTTTGCACTTACTTATTCTCAGCCAATTAGACATGTAGCCCTCCCTACCCTGATTTCCAGACAGCTGACAACAAGTCAACATTATGCCAGCTAATGCTGGGCTTGAATGACCTGAAGTCACACTTTCACTCTGATAAACAGTTTGATTACATTCTCACATCATATCAGAGTTGGAGTGTCAGAGTCCAACAGTGTTAGATCCACTGAAAAGAAAGTTTTACTAGTGTGGCTAACAGCAGCTAGCGCTAGCTAACAGCAGCTAAAACAGCAGCGCTTACCAGCAGAAAAGATCAGGATATCCCCAACGACTCATTTAGTATCACTGTTTTTGGACAGAAGTCAACTTCAGTGACTCATCAGTTTGTACTGGACTCCTATCACAAAGTTTTACAGCCTCCTCCAGAGAAAATACACGTGGACACCCGGCATATTGACAATGTAGACATATTTACAGCTGAGGTAAACAGCGGAGTGAAAGCCTGCATGCAATACAGATGAACAGTGGCCAAAGTTGAATGTCCTATAGCAGCCACCGTAGCTAGAATTATGCACTTGAATTTGAATATAGTGGTCCTGTGGCTCAATACGTATCAACAGAACCATCAAACGCTTTCGTGAAACTATTCATGAATTAAAATTTAGAAATACTAATGAATTTCTAAATATCAGTAGGTTGGCAGACTACTAATGTCTAGAACAGTTCTGAAACAATGAGTGTGTTTTCTAGTGTTTTTGAACCATTTAGAGATATTTTAAAGTCTCACTAAAACTTAATGAGCTCAGATGGAATTGCATGCAGCGTTGACCCAGATGAGCTCACTTTGTTTCAGTTAAAATGCCTCAATTTGAGTAGTTAAACTGACTTTTTAATTTAATTATTTATTTATTTTTTGTAGTTCTGGGAATGCTTTTGTATAGTTTTGACCTGTTAAATTCTCACTGTAATTTGCCCACTAAATGCAGAGAAAAAATAACAAGGTGGAAGGTCTAATAAACCTTTTTGAGTCTGTGCGATCTCGAGTAAACCAGGCACAAAACACCGATGAGGGTCACACAACTAACAATTTATCACGCAAACAGTTAATGTCTGTCTAAAAACTCCTGTTCACCCTGTGGTCATAGCAAGTGGGATTTGGTTTGTAATTATACAAATAATTTGCAGATAGCATCTGATCTGAGTCTAGGTGATTGGGCAGGGCCTTGAAAGCGTAGTACACCTCTGGGACAGGCTGGCTCCTTTGGTCGTCTTTGTGTCGCTGGGCACCGTGGCAGCACAAAGTTATGCTGAACATTTGTGTGTGTGATAGTGGAACATAAAGGTCAGTAATACATATGAACCAGTAAAGGTCAGTACACAATATGGTATGAAAGCTACGTTATAAAGTCTTTGTCCTCCACTTTCTTCAACAGGCCTGCTCAGGCAGTGAGTAAAATTGTAACAGCTTAATGATGGTATCTTAATTAGACAAGCGGAGACTAATTAGCAAAGACAGGAAAAGGATTGAGTCTTAATTAAGAGGTTACTGGTGTCCATCTACTCTTGCTGCTGTCGTCATCAGTTACAGATGTTAACGTCTGAAACGTCTGTTTATTTAAGAACTCCACCACGTGGTTGTCAGCTTCTGTGTCAAACTTCAGAAGTTCCTTACGATCATGACAGATGTAGGAATTAGAAGTTTAAAGCTAGTATTGTAACACTTTATATGCAAATCTGAACACCTTTACAATTATGGTAATCCACTTATTTAAAGACAGAGTGCACATCTTTAGTATGACTTTTTTTTTTTCTCCTTAGTTCCTGTGTGCATTTGACTCAGTGCAAAATCTACCTTAAGATTGAACTAACTCCCAAAGCAGGTGTAATATGGATTCATCACAGCATTCTGACGCAACTTGAGCTTACCAACTGTTTGATACAGAATCGGTTACTTTACACCCGTATCACTGAAACATCAGGCAAACATATGCAACAGATTGTTCTGCTTTAGTCAGCAAAAGTTAGTTTGGTCAGGCTCAGTCTCCACTTTATGTTATGAGCCGAGTGAAGGGGGGACATAAATGAAGGCTCATCTAAGATTCGAACCCAACATCTCTCACTTGCAAAGCAAATACACGACTGCATCCTGGTTCATAATATACAACATAATAGAGTTAAAAGTAAACAAAAAGAGTAAAGTATAATGGGTTCATGCAGCGAAGGGGGGACACTTTTGCTGCATGAAGTCACTCCAGGCATGCCTTTAACAAATTCGCGATGACGGCTAAGTTAAGCCCTTGCAACTGCAAGGTCAGCAAAAAGTGCAGAGGATTACTTAAAATGTATTTTATATTGATTAACTTTTTCGTGTTGCCTCTCTACTTTCATTCAATCTTATATAGACTTACATATAGGCTTCACACCATCCGCTATCGGTGTTACTGGCTTTGTTTCTTTTCCTGCACTGAACAAATACTGACATAAGCTTTGTTTTACTGCTAAGATTTGAATATAGACTTTGCTGAAACAGTGTATGCTCATTGAAAACAGGTTTAAAAGTCAGCCTCTGTAAACTTTGTAGTTGTAACTGAAGTAAAATGTAGGCATCACAAGATGACAACTGGTTATTACTAGAGACTGCATTATCAAATTTGGGGCAGAGCTGTGTGTGCATGTTCATGGCATCTAAATTTGTCACTGCAGTGTTACATTTGTACATGTCCATTTTGTGGGTTCTTAGAAAACTAGAAAAAACGGGCAGATGGGATGGTATGCACCGCATCAAGTCTTATCAGATACCCATACACATAAATGGAAACATAAACCTGTGTTATCATGCCTGTATGTTCAGTTTACATTCTTGTCACTAAGTAATGACCCATTACTACTTTTTCTGTCGGTTGAAATTCATACACTTGCATAAACTTACATGAAAATAATTACACACAACTTTTTTTTTTCTGCTTAAGCACACGAACACACACACACACACACACACACACACACAAACCACTGTTTCCCCGTGCTCTGCGGTGTGCAGGAATGCAGTGTTTACATAGCTAGGCCTGGCCCATATCAGTAACTTGGTCTCTCAGGTGTCTGCTGTGTGTCAGTAGCAGTTATTTTACAGGCCACAGTATAGTCAGTACTCCAGCCAATGCTGCTGCACCTTGACCAAATGTCACCGATCTTCTGAATCAATAGAAAGACTTAATGTGATTCCAAATTAATAGCGTTTGTTGTTGCAGAAAAATTTGTGGCCCGTTTAAAAGAAGAAGGGGAATAAAAACCTTTTCAACTCTGCTGCTTTTAGCACGTTGATAAATGTGTGCCTTCAGTGCAAATACTTATGTGACGCGTATTCTTGCAGAAAACCCATAAAAACGAGTCTATGCGCTCTGAGTGAGTGCCATACGGACTGCTGAACAGAATTTATCTTTCTCACAACTCCAGGAAGTGACTCTTCCTCAGCCAGCTGCATCATTGTAACAGCAATGTGTAGCATCAGCCTGCTTTTTAATATGATGTCTCTCTGAGATCCCCAGCCCTTCCTCCTCCCTCTGTGATGTTCCCAATGAACGCACCTTGCCGTGAACTGCTGTGAAGTGACAGTTCCTATACTGGTGATGTATTGCACCAATCTGTTTAACACATTGAGAATCACCATTTTCTTAAAAACTCATTGGCACAAATAGTGGGAAAATTGCTGGTGAGCACTTGAAGGCCCTCCATGTCCTCATGCTCTACTGGGCTCCAGAGCTCATAAATTAGACAAGAAATCTAATTTCCCTGTGGGGCTCTTGGGTCTGAGTGCACGCAGACACACTGTTTCTTTTCAGGGGTAGTTGATTTCTATTCTTCTTGATGTAAATGGGCTGATAAGAGGACAGTTGAAACTGGATTTTGGCCTAGTTGCATGCTGAGTCACTGTGGACAAGTAGTACACGCTTTCTGTCACATTGAGTGGAGTCGATGTTTTGGAGTCGACTTCTCACAACTGGGGAGAGTGTTACTGTGAGAGTTTATTACAAGTGTTGAACTGTGTTAGTCTCAAGTCTCTTGAGGGTCAAAGAAGGCACCAAACACACATTTGAACAATGTTATCATACCAAAGCCATTACCTTGCTTATCATGACAAGCAAGGTAATTGCCGTATATGGCATCGTCATATGTTACTAAGCTCTGCTGCCTGTGAGTGTGTGAGGTGTATTTAATGCATGAGTAAAGACAAACTGAAGAGTTCTACTGCTATTTGAAGTGTAACTCACAGCATCAACTCATGGATTAAATAAAACCTGTTACAAAAACCATTCCACTTTAAAAGTAGCTGCCAGCTGCATTCAGTGTTTTTCTTCTCTTTTATATATGTTGGCCAATAAAGATAAAAGTCCCCAGAGCAGAACAAGGACTACTGTCAGCTGCTGTCCAAGACGGTGGAGTTGGAGGCCGTCTGACTGTAAGCGAAGAGAGTCTGGAGATATCAAAGATTGTCACAACAGCAAACCTGTCCAGTGAGCCAAGGAAGTTCGAAAAGGGCTGGGGCTAGCCAGTTAGTTGTGACTGAACTGTCAAAATAAGAGCAAGGGAGTTGTCCACTAGGAAAGTGGTAGCAGATGGCGTCATTCTTTTGGATAGGTTGAAAGTTTAAAGGCAAAATGAGCTGCCAGATATCCTTTGAGACTGGTAAAACGCCACAGAGACCGGCTTAACTAAGGTATATGCTCATCGATAGGGCACTGTTTCACAGTACATGAAACATTCGGAAGGGGTGTGTTTATAAAAGCTGCCAACTGGCTGACGCTGCTAATTGCAGGGCCTTCATCTGAAACCTGACACATGCCATGAGTTTGTTTTATTTTTTTCTTTGGCTGATGATAATGAAATGATGTGACTCACAGGTTGGTTTCTATTCAGATTGTTTTCCTGGACTGATAAAAGATTAGCCACAGTACACGTCAAGCATTCAGAACATTCTCCCTGCATAACTTTCCCTTTTTTATGTCTGAATTTTTATCTCTGCATTTTTTTTGAAGATGATTGAGAGTTTAGAATAAAATGCCTATTACAGAGGTTTATAGGCTGCATTTTGAGCGTATTCCCCCATACCCAAATGTAAGATGCATCACCACCTGTTACAAATACATTTAAACTGTCTGAAAACAACCTGAGCTCTCACATTTTCAAGACTCCGCCTGTGCTCCCGGAGCGTTGGTGTGTTTTATTAGTGTCACGCACCCGACAGCCAGTTCATTGTCCTTTTGGTAGGAATGGTTGGAATCTTCCACAGCCAGTCTGGGCTGTTTTCTCTGTTCATCATCAGCCTCTCTGACTTGCTGTTAGTTAACAGCAGAGGAACAGACTTGTGTCAGACATTAAGTTCAGTACAAAACTATTTGGACAATGTGGGCGAAGCTAAATGGAAGAAAATGGTAGTTTTGATAACTTGTTGCAGTTGAACAGGATAAGTGAATGCTAGTCTATAAGACGGACTAGGAGTTATTCCTCAGTAGGGATTCAGTTTTTAAGCAGCATCCTAAACTAGTTTTTCATCAGATGGCATCAGTAAGCAAAACTGAGAAAACAATTCCCATTTTAAACTGCCCCGAGGGGGATGTGTGTGGTGTGTAATATGTTGCCATTGGTCCTGTAGCTGAGCTAGTTGGACAGGTTGGAGTGAAACTGCGGCACCTGTCAGCAGGTGCTCCGTCACAGAAGCCTCGTAAGAGCGAGATAAAGATTAGAAATCAGACAGTGCTACGCTTCCTGGAAATGTAGCCACACCTAGATGCGTCCCTGTTTTCACCCCGCCTCCCTCCACAGCATGTTGTCATGCTGGGGAATGCAAATTCCTGCGGGCAGTCAAACCGCGCCGGGCGTGATATTTGAATTGTCGTAGTTTAAAGTGTAAGCGTCACATGTTCACTGTGGACGGCACTTAAATGAGGCCGACGTGGCTATAGCCTTGGTTAAAATGCCACTCTCCAGCCCTCTTCGTCCCCTCCGCTTTTATCCCCGCTGCTCATCTGCGCAGGGTAAACACGACGTCCGAGGTGATTGGTGTCAGGTGACCTTTAGGTTGCCATGGCAACGGGGTCCCGAATTCCAAGGCTCCGGTCATCTTCGGGGGCATGGCTGATTTGCTAAATAAAATCTTTCCGAACACACACAGGGCCTTGGAAAAGCGGTAGATAAACAGTGGTGGGGAGAGCGAGAAGCTTTTAGTCTGATGATGTTGCAGGCAGATAACTTTGTTTGGCTGCCTGAATATGGACAGAGCACATTCCTGCCATATCTCTTCACAGACAGCAGGGTACAAGAGCCTGTGCACATCTGGTTGGAGTCGGGTCTTAGACAATCTGTTGCTTTGTGGACATTTGTGTTATTTTTTTAAACAAAAGCACATAAATGCAAGTAGAAATGGACTACTGGGTGAAGTATTCAGGTACTGAGCTTATGAATGGTCTGTTTTGGGTTAAGCACTCTGTGCTTTGGGGTGGGCTGAATGATGATCGCAGAGGGGGAACCTGAATGTGCCAGACATCACCAAAATTGGAATTTTCCACTGAGGTGTCAGTGCATTCTGTTTCCCAATGAAATGGACTTTTCTGTGTCATTTAACCAAAACAGAAAAGTTTGTTGAAAGTTATTTTAGAGCATTTTGGAGACTGCTGCTCTACTCTCTGCATATTTTACTTACATTTTGTCTTTTCCTTATTCGGCAGTTCTGAATGGAAATGTTTGCTTTCCTGTAGCTTTGCTCCCCAAAAGGGAGGCTGGTTTTCCTTAGTCCCAGCCTCTGTTGATCTACGCCACGCCAAAGAGAGAAGACTAAGGGATTAACATTGGAAAACACTGTGATGGCAACTTACTTCACTCATGATTAATCTTTAGCATAGAGGTGTAATTATTACTAGAGCTGCTGGGATCATAATTAATGAACACCCGTAGCAACTACAGGGTGGGCTTTAAAATGGGCAGTGTTTACTTTAAAGAGTTGAAGGGAAGCAGATAACTATGGGAAACATTAAAGTTTCCACCGGAAAACAGTTGCAGGGAAGGCAGTTGCATTTGAATGCAACTTTAAACAAATGATGTCATACTTTGCGCTCCATTGTAAAAGACAGCAGAGGAAAATGTGTTGCTTTGTTCCCTAAGTAGCCAGACTCTTGACCACAGGGTGTGTTGTGTGTGTGTGTGTGTTTCTATGTGTGAGCGCTGGCAACCGTGCATTGGCACACATGCTTTTGTGCGGTCTAAATACAGCTCTTTAATGTTGCTTAAATCATCGAGCGCCAGGAGGCACAAACAAGGTCATAAAAGTGACTTTGCTTTGCTGTCCCAAACATAGGATCGGCTCTATATTTTCATACTGTTTTCCAAAGGCGGTTGTGTCTCGCTGGATGTGAGTCAGCAATGGATCTGTATTCAGCTACTGTTTGCTAATGAAATGTCAACCTAAGGCTTTTTTTTTTTTTTTTTTAATTATTTTTTTA
>VUQG01023302.1:34306-52057 GCA_015106755.1 Etia nguti
AATCCAAAAATTTTTTTTTTTTTTCCCTTACCCAAGTTCAATAATAAAATACTTTTGGATTCACTGTAAAGTTAACTGTGTTATTTTTGTGTATGTGATTTAACAGAGTTTTGGTAGACGTAGAGACGGTCATGAAACACCTTGGACCATGTGCCAAAATGATTGGTCCATCAAAGAACTACTCAATCACATCCAGCCGTAGGTGGGCTGTGATGTGAAGCTGCTACTTCCTCCAAACCTACATAGAAATTGAGTTTCACGGCATGTCTGTCCTCCAGGCACGAGGAACTTAAGAAGGTGAAATGTGTACACATTGGTTCAGCCTGGCAATAATCACAGCCCTGATGGCCAATAGAAGGTTTTCATTCATTCATTGAAGCACTAACTAGACTCTACAGGCCAATGCATTGTATATGCTTTTCCCGGTTTTATAGTAGATTCAGTGCTTTCATGGTTCAGATGCTAGGTAGCTTGTATCAGCTAATTCGTGGACAGTATTATTCTTTATTCCTTTCACTTTTAAGATGCAGGGTCCCACCCACATTGACCTTCCCTTTGTCCTGATGTCCCACGAAACCTCACATTTGATTGGCTCAGTTTGGATGTGTGTTTTTTTTGTTTTTTTGTTTTTGTTTTTATTTTATTTTATTTTCCCCCTAGCTCCTGGTGTATCCCTCATCTTTTTACCTACCACATACCACCCTGATCTCTTTCCACTTCTGGTTCACCACTCTCTGCTTATACATCTCAGTTAGCCATTGATTTTTCTTTTTACTTCACAGCTGTTGGCTCCAGTCTGATTTCTGTTTTCTAATGACCTTTTTACCTCTGCGAGGTCCCTGCAGCTACATTGTTAGCATAGATCTGCTAGCCAAGTATGAAGCTGATGGCCTAATGTGGTCGCCGCTGAGTGATCACTGGCAAACGAGTGTGTGTGGTGCCTTTTGTTTTCTTTGGACTGGAGCATTGATCTAGATCACAGGACTTTACGTTTTGTTTTCCCAGCTGTAATGAAAGGGATAGAGTCGTGCTTACTAACTATGAATTGGTAGATGAGTATTATGATGATGAAGGCCCTGTAATAACCAATAAAAAAATTAATTAATTAATTTAAAAAAAATCACACCTCAACAAACACCGAGATCACTAAGTGAAAGTCTAGAAGAAAGAAAGGTTGGTGCCAAAATTTCAAAAGTAATGATGGCCACTAAAGTTTAGAGAAACTTTCTTTACACTGTGAGTTTTCAAATATTCAAATGACATTTAAATAATTCTGATAGCTGCTGTTTGTTGATGTAATAGAGTTAGTAATTAGACAAAGGAGAAAAAAGCAGTTACAATAAGAGACGGAGCATCACATAGTTCTGTTGGTATGCATGGTTATGTCCTTGTCCAGTACACACCTAAATTATGACCACATACTCTGACTCATTGTTGCATACGTTATATGATTTTACTTTTAGCCAATATTTTATTGAAAGCGTCTGTGTGTGCTTGGATTTAATTGTGTGACATAATGCGTTTGCAACGTCTCTATTTTAAGGATATTACCTTTAGCTTCAGTGCAGGGTGTCTTAGAGCCTCTATCTTATAGATGTATGTAAATATTGTTTGAGGGTTACAAATCACACCCTGCCATGTGACAATTATGAGAAATGGCATGTTGTGCTATTTCTTTAACTCCATCATTTGGATAATTTTACAAATGATTATTGTGTCAAACCATTAGGTAACAACGCAACCACTTAGCACTGTAGGTGACATCTCTGTGAGGTGCTCCTTTGTGTGTGTGTTCTGAATAAAAATTCCAGGCGTTCACTTGTCTTGTTATGCAAAACCTCACCTAGAAACCCCAAGATTTGGAAATGACATTTAAACTGGCTTGCATTTTACATTGGAAAGGACTCGAGGTGATATTTTTATTCAAAGAGAGAGTCTGAAAGTAATGTCGGCTTATTAGCAGGGTTTCAGACCACTGAGCCAGTGAAATACCACAGAGGGAGTCTATTTGAAGTAAGTAATGCATTAAAAGGATTATATGGGATTTTAGAACTTTAGAAAACAGATAAGAGAAACTATTTTATCTTTTGTCAAATGTGGTAATTAATTGAAATCCAGTTTTCAGTTGCATTTCGCCACAGACTTTTACATTGGCACCACTGCTGTGTCACTGGGTAACAAATTAGAGGACTGTTTTTTTTCTTCTTTGTTTTTTTTCTTACGGGACTCAAGTTGGCCTAGATTTTGGGATGTTGTGGAGAGAAGGAATTTGTGACTTTTATGCTACAGTGAAACTGTGCTGCAGTTGACTGGATTCTAATAAACTATTAGCAAAATTGGTTTTCTTTTAAAAATATTACTGTGGAAAATAACTGGCGCTGTAGTTCAGAAAGACTACATGACCATCTGTTAATTTTTGCTGTGGTACTTGGTTCCTATCTCAGGAATGCTTTTCCTTTCTTCTTGACCTTTGGCCGGTAGTTTCAGTGGTTTCTCTTCTGTGAGGTGACCGATTTGACCTGCCGGACTGGTAATTTTAAAGGCCTGTTCTGAAATTTTGATGTCCTGTTTCCTTTCGTTGCTGTTTAACGTCATGAAGTTATGAAGGGGAACTCTTGGAGTTTTGCCAAACCTTCTTGTACATGTTTGGTTTGCGATCTCTTTTAGTTTCTGCCCACGCACCACTCTGCCAGTCCTTTCCACAAACATCTTTCTACAACTTTAGCTTCAGCTTATTTCCAGCTTGGCATCTTTCTCTGAAACCTGGCAGTTCAAGAGGTGGGGAGATTGCGCGGAGGCCACTATGATAGGACTCCACCGATAAATCACTCACTAAAAATTCTACGCAGTCCCACAAACCATGTGTCTGCCATCACTTGTTTATTAATTTATTAATCGGTCATTGCATTACTGAGCTGCTGTTGTGGGCTATCAAAAACTCCTACCCTAAGTACCTGCCAGACTAAGAACTCATTAACAAGGTACAAGGCTAAACGATCAAGTGGCCAAATGAGCTTTTAATGATTCGCTTTTATGTTGAACTGCTTTATGAAGAATCCTTAAAGGGTTTATGGATGAGCAGTTCTGTCAGGGTTGTGGTGCCAACTTTAGTTTTGCATTTGACCGATCAGGTTGAAGTTCTTGAAAACCCTCCTAATGTTGTGTGCGATATTCTGCATGCTGTCGTGATAAATCTTCAACTTGTTAAAACTCTCAAGGAAATGGATCCAAGAAAGATTAAACTTTGAAAGTGGTGTGGTTTTTATATGGTTTTTCACCAATTTGTTGAGTTGTTGTAATCCACTGTATTAATCCTAAATTGAACCACTAAGTGTTTAAGAATGTGCGGACAGATGCTTCCACCATGTTGCTAAAGTTGCTAATGCAGCTTCCAGGAAAGACACGGGTCATCAGAATCAGAATCGTGTTTATTGGCCGTGTATATGCACAGACACATACAAGGAATTTGGTTCCGGTAGATGGTGACTCTCAAGCACAGCATTGTATATCTCAACAATGTAAGCAGCACAATTCACCCACACACACACATGGATATATACAGCTACACATGCATACACATACATACACAAACCTACACAAGCTGTGTAAACCAACCATAAATAACCAATCTAAATCTTATATACATAAAATACAGGATGACAGGAATGAAATGAAGTGAAATGAATACCACAGAATGTACATAAGGTGCAGTTGCAGTCTGGCAGTGGGAGCAGTGTGACAGTTCAACTGTTTAGGAGGGAGATGGCGAGGGGAAAGAAACTGTTCCTGTGTCGGGTGGTCCTGGTCTGCAGGAACAGTCATCAAACCATTGGTAGCTGATGTGTGTGTTAGGAGGCAGAGGGTTAATCCAAAAGTTCAGTCAGTTGTTTGAAGAGCTGTTTCTAGTTCAGCAGCCTTGCATACAGACTTTGCTGCAGGCAGAGTGCGAACATCGGAGGGAGGGGGTATTACGACAGTTGGGAATGGGTTTGGGGGTGGGGGGTACATTTGCCTAATTGTTGTAATGTGGTTTAACGGTGACTGATTCTCACTCACTCCATCTCTTGCCTCACATTGCTTCTCTCACCACTCACTGGAATGCATACTTTACCACGCACGCATGGATAAATGAGCGACCACGACTAATCCACACACTCACTCACACACACTAACACACACACACTTAAACACCTCTTTTACCTCCTGAGGGAGTCGAACCCAAATTGTTCAGTTTATCCACTCCTCCTCCATGTTTGTTTTTCCAACATTTGTGTGATCAGATGTGATTTTCCCCCTCAGTTTTTTTTTTTGCCATCTTCCATCATAAAAGATTGCTACTGACTTTTGCTTAGTTAGCTGTAATGGGGAACTGCATGCTGTGAAGTTATTACATCTTTTGCGTGTCTTGTGATCCTGCATGCCTCAGTATATTAAAAGAGTTGAGAACTGTTGTAATTGATAGGGAGGTTCACTCTTTTGGGTTCACCGGGCGGGCAGGGTGGGAGGTGGAGGGACTTCTGCAAATGCAGTTTTTAAATTGTTTTCAAAAATCTGTGATTGATGGCTTTTCAATGAACACATTTTTTTGCAGTCATATAATTATTGGCCAATATTGATGGACAAGCTGTATGCTCAATAGCCAACGGCGATTGATATAATCTTTGAAAATTCTTTTCTTTGTGTTTCTTTTTTAATTCTATCCTTGTTCGTACCAGGGGAGGCAAAGAAATCTGCAAAAAAATTACTTTGTCATCTCACTCTCAAATCAAAAAAAAAAATCTGTTGTATAGATTAAAAAACCTTGACATAACGACCGTAAAATAATTGTTGGGACAGAACAGACAAGCATCTGCAAAACTTTCATTAATTTTTTTATGTTTTGTTTAACAGAATCAAATACTTTACACTGCCATATCTTGCCGACCATCCACACAAGTGACTCACACCTGACAGAAAATTGTAGAGTTTGTCAAGAACATGTATTCCCTGACTGGTTGGCGAGTGGTTCCTGGTTGTTGTTTGGCTAAAATGGTGCTGCACCAAACCTGCTTGATTGCTTTGGCTGCTAGCAGATTGCCACAGTCACCCACAGTTTGCATGCAAGACACCGAATGGCCTGCAAACACTTGCTAACTAATCACAGAGCTGTAGTGAAACTTGAAAAACTGCAATGCAAACCGGAAAGTAAATGTTGTGCATTACCACTGAAAGCAACACGTTTCTGTCTCCATTTGTAGTTTCTCTCACGCTCTTCACAGTTTAACTAGTAGTTAGTGAGTATATGCAGAGAAGTTTGCATATTTATTTATTTATTTATTTATTTATATTCAGCTATTTCGCTTGAACCTTTGAAAACGACTAATTACAAAAATCTCACCAGCAGAAAACAGTTCCTTGATCAGTAGTGTATATGACTCTCTATCATTATCATGTTGATGCATTTACGTCCTAGACCTTCTACTTTTACAATAACAGCATTATTGTTTTGCCTGGAATAAGTCTTGGTTCATCAGTAGAGAATTCCATCACTGTGTGCTCTGTTTCACCTCCCATCCCTCACCCAACCATCTCATCCACACCCCTTCCCCAAAAAAATAAGTTCTCCAGTGGATTCGGGGGTTAGCCACACCTCACTGCATTCATCCTTTTCAGTGAGCTGTCACTGATTGAAGCTCATTTGCATATAAATGGACAACTAATTCTCCCCTCCTTAATAGTTCTTGGTTGAAAGATTTTGACACAAAAGAAAACAGCTTTTGCCAAGTTTTCAGGCACGTATTCATGTTTGACCTCAAATTAAAGTCCCACCCCCAACGCACCCCAAAGAAATAAACTAAAGAAGTGCACTAGGGAGATGTTTATTTTGTGTCTATGGTTGTATCTGCTAAAGAAGTTCATAAGACTCCATTAGCGAGGTCGTGGTAGGCTGCTATGCTTGCTCTCTGTTTTTTGGTTGTTCCAGTTGTTTGGGGACAAGTGGATAGCTCTCCTGCTCACCCCCTTCCTTAGCTCTTCCCTTTTCTTGACAATCCTCTCTTTCCTCCTCTGCTCTCTGACTGACATCCTCTGTGCATTCCTTCTCTTCTTTCGTCCTCTTAGTCCTCACCCAACATTCGCTGTGTCCTTTTCTTTGTGTCACCAAAACCATTTTGCTTCTCGGAAACAAAGTTGCAAGTCCTTTTTCTGGTAGCAGTAGCTCCTTATTTTTAATTTAAGACATTTATAGTAGTACTTTTATCTCAATGGCTTCTGTGAAGCATGGCAGAGGACTGGAAACATCAGCTCCTTTGAGCTGGAAAGTAGCCAGCTTTTAAAGCCTGCGTGACATTGTGGTGTTCAGATGACCTGAGTGAAGTTTCGCACCAATAGTAGTTAAACATTTAGGAAACTTCTTCTGAAGAGGAACCATTTGTTTCCTCTTACTTCCCAAATTCTGAGTACATATTAGTGACCTGACCTTGCACTTTGCACATATTTCCCCTTCACAGACACTCAGAGACCTATGAATCGTGGGTGCAACCTGATGTTCCCCAGAGGTTAACGTGTTATTACAGTTAGAGGAAAGAAGGAGAGAACCGGAAACCAGAAGTAATGCTCACTCTGCCATATGTTGTTGGTGCTGGGCTTTTCTCTTTCTGTTTCCTCTCAGTGCTTACAAAGAGAAGTCAAGTGTACGGGAGAGCGAGGTAAAGAGGGGGGGTTGTTTTGTTGTCCCATAGTTAATATTTGGAAGCTGCTATGTACAAGCAAGCCTGACCTGTCTGTGTGGAGAACCTGCGGTGACCCGAGTTAATGTTCACTTAAATACGGCTCTTTGAGGCTTCTTTCATGTTGTCTTTCATTTATATAAACCGATTAATACTCAGTGTCATTTTGACAACATTTTAAACCACTAATTGTCTGTCTCAGAGGAGGCGAGGGGGGGGGGGGATCCTTCTGATGGACAGTGTGTGGCAAGTGATATGATAACTGACCTCTTTGTGTTTCTGGTTGTCTCTCCTTTTTCCTTCATCACTTTCTCTCTGTCTCTCCCTCTCTCTGTCTCCCCGTCTACTTGATGAATCCTCTAGATTGGCTTGTCAGTGTTGGCGCCCTCCTCCTCTCTCCCTCAGTCTGTTCCTCTTTCCTGGTTTTCAGTCTCTCATCAGCTGTGTTGTCTTTTGTCGCAATACCCCAACGCTTACTGGGGCTTACCTGCCCACAGATGCTGGAAGATTTCGTTTTTCTACGGCGGAAGATTGCTTTCCCCTCCAAAACAATGATTAATGATCCACCTTTTTTGAGTAGACAGAGATGGCGAGCGTGCCCCAGTTTGGAAGAGTATTAATTGCTTGAACAAGGCTTAAATCGCAAACACTCATAACCTCCTCTCATCAACGAGGCACTTACCTCTCCCTATCTGATTTTTTTCTTCTTCCTCTGTTTGGTCTTTTTTTTTTTTTTAAATTAGTGTTTCTAAGTGGATCTGACATGTGAGTGCAACAGCGTCTGCTGTCTACCTTTTGGGAGGCAGATTCATTTTGATTTTTAAGACCTGTCTATGTCTAGTGGTTTCGCTTCAGTCGGCTACTGTTTAGACATCACTGTGTCATTGGTCTAGGTGTGCCACTGTGTTTTCTTCAGACTGGTGAACCTTTGTGCCTTTCTTTAGCTTTTATGAGCAGAGCGTTGCTGAGTTATAACTCTCCATTTGCCCAGCCAGCGTCCAAGGTAAACACAGCTATAAGCCTCGGCAGCCTTGGCTCTGTGTAATGTTAGCTTTGGGTCCGGCTCCCGCACATTGCTCAAGTTAATGCTAACTCTTCTGACTGCACCCGGGACTTAGCATGAGCGCTAACATCAACACCATAAGCCCTCACCACCTAATTAAAACAAATTCAATTTCCACCACGACCCACATTTTCATCTGCCTTTCCTCCGGCTCGCCAGGGCCCACAGTGATGACATGCTGTGATGGCGTTCGCTGCAGGGACCCATTAAGTGTTTGTCTTGGCTTACCTAGGCTAGACTTTCTTACACTGTGAAGATTTGTAATGGGATTTTATTCACTTAACTCCCTCGAAATTCTGCTTTTCAGAAATGACGCTGATGTTCTTTGCTGTGTTGAGCCACAACATAATGAGAACTCACTTATGCCCTGTGTGACACCTCAGTTTATGTGTAAACATTGCTTTCCTCAGCAGTTTTGCAGATCGTGGCTTTTTCAGTGAATTTTCTGAACATGCAAGCAGACGGAGTTGGTAAATTGCAAGTGAGAACAATTGTAGGACCGGTACTACAAGTTTGTCTATATGTGCAACTGCACATGACTGGATATTTGCTTTTGCACTATTCTTGGTAAACTTCAGAGGGTGTAGCTGTGAAAGTCCCAGGAGGTCAGAAATTCTCAATCTAGTTTATCTGGCTGCAGTCAATCATGGCAAGGTCACAAAGATTGAAAGTCACAGAGATCGCATTTTTCCTCATTCTGATGGTTGATGTAGACCTCTGAAACTCTGATTTCTGTCTCGGTGCTTTTGAGTTTCTCTGTTGCTAAACATTTGCCTGATTGTTGAATTAATGCACAGCTAAGCAGGTGTATGTTAGTCTTTGGTCCAGAATTATCTCACCAACCACAAAATAGATTCCCATCCCATAGTGCCCAAAGTGTATTGATACTGTAGTATAATAGAAAGAACACTATTTGACTTGGGGTTTTGTGAGGCTGGACGTGGACGCCAGAGTCTGTGAACGTGATATCTTGAGAACAAAGTGACGTAGGACTTTCAAATTGATACCATAGGTGTATCTGCTAAAAAAAAATCTTGAACGACATTGACTCTCAGTGACCTCAAACCTCAAGGTCAAGTTTTCTGAAAATATTGTGAAAGTGATAAGAAAGTCACCTGTGTGAAGGAAGTCACCTAGGATTTTAAAATTTATACCTTAGGTTTATCTACTACTGCCACCAGTATTTTTAAACTTGGCAAGTTAACACTGTACAATGGTGAGAATTATCTGTGGGGGAAAAAGGCAATTCAGAAAAGACTTTTTTTTCTCTTCCCCACAAAAACCTTATTGAACATATGTACAAAAAAGGGCAGATATCTGTCAATCAAAAGTACACAGAAAACAATAAAACTGGTCGGACAAATATAACCATCTGTGAGTTTAAAGCTAAAAAAATCCAAATTCATCTTGTATAAATCAATAAAATTAAAATGTGCAGAGAAAAACAATCATAGTAAATCAGTTATTATTAAAGTTATTTTGTAATTGAGTATTTTTTTTTTTTAAGGTAGATCCCGCTGGTGCTTATGTTCCAAACCACTATTACAGAACATACAACCATTTACATAGACTTTAAATCTTAGTCTAATAAAACCATTAGTTGGATACATTTCTTTTAAAATTTTAAGATGTGCTTTTCTTTCTGTCTTGCTGCTAACCTTTTATTCATATTTTTTTTCAATTCTGGTTCTGAATCTGTAGGAATATGGTGCCTTTTAGCCTGATTTAAGGAAAAACATCTTCCAGTGGCGTAATTCTAATAAATTTGTTGGCGATTTTTCTGCCACAGAATTGAATGTTTTCACTTGAGACAACTTTTGGGAGAACAACCACAAAAGCAGCTTTGAATACTTTGAGTGTTTTTCTTCACTGTGGATGGATTTTTGTCAGCAAACTAGAATCACAGCTGCTAAAGATGCCTCGCGTGACTTGACTGATGTGTTGAGACAGAATCTCTGAAGAAGCTACTGCTAAGTTCTGTTTGTCATGAACTCTAACCTGACTTTTTTTTTTTTTTCTCTCTTTTTCATATTCCTGGTTTTCTTGGTGATCCTTGAAAATGACCATGACTCTTCCTCAATCACATGATCAGGTAAGAGAAATTTTTTCTGACACATTTGGCACACCTGCACATGTAAGATGAGTGAAAATAAACTGTGACGAATGCAGTTTTTCAGCAGAACACGCTTTCTTTAATCCACATGTTGTGACAGGAAGAACAATGTAGAAATTACTTCACTCCATGAATTGTATGCAGAAGAATGAAAGGAAGTCGTGAACATGAGCAGATATTTCCGTACTTCTTTATCTTTCAGTAGGGGATTATGATAATATTTAGACTGTATCTGCCTGTATCCAGTGGCAAGGCCCGCAACCATGCTCGCTTTGTCACTATTACTGATATTTAATACAGTTTTTATCCCATTCTTCTGATCTTCAAGAAATCCAGGGTCTCTGTGAGAATCGAGCTTTCACGGTTGGCCACAGAACCGCAGAAAAATCCGATGTTAAGCAGCAGTATGATAAAGCTCTCAATGGGGAGTTGTCTAAAGGGGAAGAGGCAAATTATACAGCAGTTTTCATTGATTTATCTCATGAATATATCATGTGTCTACACATTTATAGCACCTCGAACGTATCTCTCAATTTCAGTGCCGTTTGAGAGATCCCAGGAAGCCAGTTTTCGGCATCGGGGACAGCTAAAAAAAAATCTATCAAGAAATGCAATTGAAGACACTTTAATGATAATTGTTGTACACTCAAGAATAAATCAAACTCTAGCTTTTTGAATTAAGAGTCATTCAGGGTCATTTCTTGTATAACAAAGTAAACGGGGAGAAATGTTGTTCTTAGTGTATTTACGGTGATCTTACTGAATGCCAGGTGACCAGGAGGCAGCCTGATGGTTGTTCTCACTTTGAATCTCACTGGTGTCACAGTTAAAAAGTGAGCTCTTATTCAGAGTCAATTATTAGTCAACTTTGGCCGTCTGTCAGGTAAAGCCTGAGCAGCAGTTAACAGCGTGACGGACACAAACCACTTGTAATGTAGTTGTTCTTGTCCATTCTGTGACTTCAGCGACACCTAGAACCTTTGGAGCTTCGGCATGTAAAGTGTGTAGGGCGTTCCCAATGAAGCTATCACATCCCCCCCTGAGTAACGGGGGCACATCTGTGACACACTCCCTTTCCTGGCATCCTTCCAGCCTTTCTCCTCCCTGGCTTTTTGCTTTCCTCTTCCTCTGTTTTTGCTTGTCCTTCACTTTTTTTTTTTTTGCTTTTGCATTTTTTTTTGTCTCCTCTCCCTCCAATTTCAGTTTTACTGCCTTCCAACAGCAACTCCATCCTGTTTGGCACTGGAGATATTGTTCCCTTTAAATATTTCACTTGCTCTGGCTTGCTGCTAACTTTTTATTTACTAAGTGCTCTCCCAGCCTGAACCAGTTTGACTGTCTTCAGAGATTACCAGTGTATAACTGCTGGTTTGCACTCTTGATGATTAAGCTGTAAGATGGAAGTGGTCATTTTAAAGCTTTAAAGCTCAAATACAGGATTCCATTCTTTGTTTTTGTTGTACTCACCTCTTTCTCACTGCCCTCGCATGTACCTTTCTTCCCCGTCACCCCTCCATCTGTCTCCATCTACCTCCAACTGGGCTCTCATGAGACACCTCAGAGCTTCACTGGTTCACAGACCCTAATTTTGAAAAGGCTGCTAGCACAGCTCCTCATCCATAGAGAGCCAAAGAGGAAAATTAAAATTTAAGCTGTTGCTAATGAAACATGCAGCTGCTACCTTAAATTGTAGACCCTTGCTTTGATTGTCATTCACCAAATATCTGGAAATGCTATACACTGCATTGGATTATAGATGGACTCGAGGTAGAAAATGACTGCTTAGACACTTACCATCTAATACATTGAATGACGCACATCAAATTCTCTCACATATGAACTGATTCAAACCTGGAGGCTATAGACGATATCAGACTGACACCTGACCTGCAGTATATCACACTGATGCAAAAATGTAACAGAGCATCTGTGCGTAGGAGCGATGTTATGCATTGATCCAGTGTTTATCCTGCCGAGTCGTCACAGTGAAAGATGAGCTGTTAACTTTTAGTTGCACGTGTTAGGATGCTTTTGCACAGCTCAAACACATGATGGTGCACGGTGTAAAGAGTTGAGGGTGATGACTGGCTCTCAGCCAGCTGATTCCCTGTCTGCCAATAATGTAGACCTGCCGTGCTCCACTCTTTGTTTCATCCTCAAGTTTGACTAATGTTCTCCCACGGCTGAGTGGCTCGCTGCTTTGCGGTACTCTCGACTTTGCTCTTATCAGGCTGAATTAAGACCGAGTGTCCTTCATTTGAAAGTATTTTAGCTCCAGCATTTTTGTTTTAGAAATTCAAAGGGCACCGTTTCATAATGGATTGCCTTTTGTTACACATCATCCATCATCCGTGCGACTCTGCCCGGTCATCTGCTCTGGGCCTCTTTTTTACTTTTCTACCAAAAATGAACACAAGATGATTTTAGTTAAATCATCTCAAGGAATATGATAATTATTAAGCAATTTGCACCGATAATGACTGAATATGGGGTAAATATATTATAACAAGCAGAACCATAATCACTTATGTTAAACCACTGGCCAGCAACACAAGGAAAAGTCAGCTTAATGAATTTAATAGGCTGTCCTTAAGTTTATTTTAGGAGGAAATTCAACTTCAAGTGAGGAAGCTGGAAATGTCTTTATATACATGAAGATTTGTTCCTAATACTACAGGAAACTGAGACACAGCAATCACACAACAAAGATTCTAATCGTACATAGTATATGCAGTGGATGAATGAGGCCTGTGCAGCTAGAACTCAAAGAAACTTTCAAATATAAATACCTTCAAGGAGTTTCTTCTCTCTCTTGTCTTTGTTGATCACAAAGGCTCAGCACATGGTCACATGTCTTGGCTCTAAAATTGATCATCATGCCACAGCATGGTGTTTGCCTGGGTTTGGGAGATTTTAGTTGGTATCTGGCGTCCATGCTGACAGGTTTAAGATTAGGTGAGAGGATTATTTAAGGGTTATTCTTGGGGAATATGGTGTAGGATTTGTTTTCTTTTGACTTTTATAAGTTGTGCACATGCTGGGGAAAAGAAGATGCTAGTTGTTTTAAGTAATTTCCTTCAAAGAAAAGTGTGGTGGTGGTGGTAGAAATGCAGCAGTTTTTAAATTACGGTTATGAAATGGTCTGAGCACACTTCAAAGGAAAATCTGAGCTTTCACATTTGACAGCCACTGAAGCAGTTCAGCATTTCCTGTTGACAGGAAGCAGTCGGGAAGAAGCTGTGACACGGGCAGAGCACAGCGTTTGGCGGCGGTGGTGGGGGGATGTGTCCTGTCCGTCAGTGCTTCGTCACCGTGGTTTGGAAGCGGACCTTTGCAGTGGATTAAGGCGGTGAACTGGTGTCCTCAAACCTGGGCTCTCTCCAGCCTGAGCCTCTGGTGTAATACTGTGGTGCTAAGTGTTACACATGTCTCTGTGCGTGCATGTGTGCAGTTTGGATTCTGCACATTCTCCTCCTGCTGTGTGTGTGTGTGTGTGAACAAACCCGAGTTACATACGAAGATAGACACAGTTTCACTTTAAGTGTCTCCTTACACACACACACACACACACACACACACACACACATATAGACAAAGGCCAGCACATGGTTCATTGGGCTTCATCTCGCTCGTCATGTTATAGAGCTGGGAGATAACCGTAGATAACCGTACGGGCAGCAGATGAACACACGCGGCACGATGCACTCGTACGGCCTCATGCAAGGACACATGCATTCACGAGGCAGGAGTGTGATGTGGAGTAATTGATGCATAAGATGCTTGCTGCCTGTGCAGGCACTCGGGCTTAAGAGTTTGTGTGTGTGCGTGTGTTCGGTGCTGAATGCATGAGAGCGCCTTGCATTTTAATTAATGAATTTTGGTGTACTGCTGTTTGCTATGACAGTTTGCTTCTGAGTGTTTAGTAAATGTCTTGTTAATAACCAATGCACTACTCATGCTTATCTGTCCCTGCTGGTTGTAAGTTAGAGTGTGTGTGTGTGTGTGTGTGTGTGTGTGTGTGTGTGTGTCATCCTGTCTGGCCTGGAGTCAGCTGTTAAGGGATGCAGGGCTGGATGAGCCATGCCTGATGCTGCTGACCCAGAAACGACTGTAGACGTAACCGGCAGTGACTGCTGCCCTATTAGCCCACAACTCTGAAATTTCATAATGTTTTCGTGT
Source organism: Etia nguti (assembly GCA_015106755.1). NCBI lineage: Eukaryota > Metazoa > Chordata > Actinopteri > Cichliformes > Cichlidae > Etia > Etia nguti. Next base: position 48,369 of record VUQG01023302.1, read on the forward strand.
GTGTGTGTGTGAGAGTGGGAATTTTCTTATACTTTTTCTTTTTTAAATATGGTATTCGGATAACATTTGTCAGTGTTTTCACAACAGAATAACACACAGTGTTACAAAGGTGGACAAAGTGATGATCAGCATGATGCACATTGGATAAGTTTGTGTTTCTCGCGTTCACACTGTATGTCTGTAAGCGTGTGTGTGTGTGTGTGTTCTCATCATGTTTCTAAAATTAGATCGGTGAGCAGATGTAGTTTGTTTCAGTGTTCATCCGCATGAGCAAGGCTGCGTTGCCTCCGTTTTTTGCGTTCACACATCTTGAGCGCGTCTTGAGTCAGCAGTGCGACAGGAAAGTGGGTCAGTCATGCCCTGTTCAGGCATGAGACATGGATGGACAGATGGATGGAAAGAAGAGAAGGACTAGACGTAGATGTTGATGGCTCAAAGGATGTGGCAGAGGGAAGGAAATGAGTATTTTAATAATGGAAGGCAGGTCAAGTAAGGAATTGCATAAGAGGGGAAAGAGATATAGAGAGCTCGTCTGCTCTTCAAGATATGGAATAGAAAGAAGTATAAATTCATAAATCTACGATGCGCAGCACAGAAAGGGCACACGTGACACTGAACTGACATTTTGCATGATAGGACCTTCTTGTTTATACTGACTTCTTCTACTTTTGAGAATGTGCCTATACAGTGAATAAATAGAACTGCCATCAAAAAACTGCTCTTGGAATATTTGACTTCCACTTGTTCTTTAACAGGATGCCAGCTGTGTTCTTAGGTGAGATGTATCCATACCAGCATGTTTGCATTAATAGCATCTTATCTCCAGTTTGGTTTAAATCCTGAAAAGTTGTTTGGTTTTGAAACCTGTAACGTGTAAGAACACTTAACTAGATGCACTGCTCATACACAAGTTTTACCTGTTTCACAAAGAGTTAAAAGTGAATGTCCACGATGCAGATTTTTTTAAATGCAGGATATTTTATTAAAGCAATTTAGCAGAAGCAAACCAAATAATAATAATCACTGGAATTATCCTTATTACCCTGGCAACCTGTCCAGGATGTACCCCACCTCTTGCCGTATGGCACCTGGGATAGGCTCCAGCCCCCCACCTCCTGCAATCCTGAATCAGGTAAGCAGAAGAAAAGGGATGATGGATAAGGGGGAAAAGAAACATGTAACTCTTTATCTTCAGTTCGCATGATTTTCTAAATGTTGGTGTGTGTTTGAAAGTGTGAAGGAGATCGCTGAGCCCCACTCACACAGAATAGATGAGTGGACAGAAGCAGAGGAATAAAGGAGTGACAAAGTTAGCCTAACAATGCAAGTCGATAGACTTGGCATCTTAGGTTTGTTATGGGTGAAGACTGATCTGAAGTTCTGAGGGTTACCCCTCCTTTCCTTGTATTCTAATGTTAAAGTCATTATTTTGTGCTTTCAGACGATTATGAGGTGTTTGAGGACCTCAGAAACGGCAGTCAGGCTAAATTATATAAAAACAAATTCTCATTCACTTAAAATGCTCCACATGGTTCTCTTCCTCTGAACTCGGCATGTTGTCACATCAGCTCAGGAGACTCTGTTGGGGAATCTGTTAAGGTGTCTGTTGTAATTACAGTTGTTATTCGTGGCCACGCCTCTAACCGAAGGCGTCAGTGAACGCAGCCAACAATCAGTATAAGCAAACAGGCTGTACAGCCACAGCACACACAGTCTCTCATACTTAATGATCCTGAGTGACATGTGCCCCCTGGTGGCAGACTTAATGAGCTCGCCCTGGGCTCCAAGGTGAGGCCGACTGTGGCAGACATTGTTTAATCATAGAGAATAACTGAGTCTTCCCCATGTGGCCAATTAGAAGCCAGGAAATCTGCAACGAACACAAGGAATCCCAACAGCTGGTTGTACAGTTGTAGACAGGCAGGAGGGGACGTACCTCACTCTGGGTCTGTCTTTAATATGAACACGATTACAATAAGCCTCCCATTTCTCTGTGATTTGCTTTTTTCTTTATTATTTTCTTTATGACTTGATGATTTCCTGACTTGCTTGCATTTTTGTGTTTTGCGTCACTAGTTTGCTTGTGACACGGCTGTTATTCTGCCACTTTTCACCCCATCCTTTATATTACTCCTATCTTTAATCCATTCGTGGCTTTGACCAGTGGTTGGCCTGTCGATGCAGTGTTCGCCCACTGTGGTCCTGGGGTGACTTAACACACTGCCTCTGATTACACCCCAGCTGATGCCCAATTTATCTTTCTGTGAAATGGAATAGAGAGTGTGGAGAGGCCAGGACATATGGTAATTCATCTCAGCAATCTAAAGGGACAATAAAGACAGACATTTTCAGCGTAGTCAGACATTGCTAGCAGTCCTCTGGTGGTCTGCGCTTGATATTTTGAGCACATCTTTGCTTTGGATTACTGTCATGCTTTTGCTGCATATATGTGAATTTTGGACTTGGGGTGGGGGGAAACCTCTCAAATTTACATTGGCACACTGTATCCCGTTGAGCTTTTCCTGGCTGAAAAGAGGCCTTCGGTGGTGCTCTATTGGTCAGCACATAGTTAAGTAAGTTAGTTTAGAGGCCTTTGTGGACTTTGTTGTTCTGTATAGCTATTTTGATAACCGGTTTCGTCATCACAACCAAAGGTTTCTTTTTTTATTATCTGGAGGTTCTTTTCAAAGCTCAACAATATGATGTTGCTCGTGTCGTCAGATATAATCCTTATGGTTGTATTATATTAGTTGCATACAGACTAAATATAGGACCTCTGAGAAACCGCAGCATGATGAGCCATGTAATTAGCACAGTTACCTCTGTGCTTGTGCATGCATTTTGCAGAGTCGGGAGGTGGGAGTTGCTGATGATGCTGTAGTTATTGGTCAGAATTGGACATTTGTGTCTGATTGGTCCTGACGGTCGTTGTTGCTTTTCATAACTTGTGCTTAATTGTATTAAGTGATGTATTATTTTGCATAAATCATTGAGTAAAACAATTCATGTGTCGTGCCGTAATCAGGTTATTAACATAGCAGGGCTTTCATTTATAGTGGCGATTTGTTTTGAAACTGGATTTTCTTCAGCTGTCACATGTCTTTGTGGTTTTGATTGTACAAGAAGAGCACTTTGCTAAATGACAGTTGTTGTGTTTGAAGGTTTAAGCTTGCTGTGTCCCAGGATCCCGCTTATCTCTGTGTCTGTCTTCCCTATGTGCACAGAGAGACCTCTAACATCACATTTTTCACTGAGTGTAAACATTTTACTGCCTGTTCTGATTTATCTTACACGTTTTTGCCATCTTCCACTTGAGTGGATTTTTCCTTCGTATTACAGTCCTGTGCTTCCCTTGTCTATCTCTGGGTTAAAGCACAGGTCTTCCTTTCCAGCCAGGGGACCTTATTCGTATCAGAGGGCCAATCAGTTGGCCTGTCACAGGAGACTAGAACACTCATTGGTCTTGAAATGTTGCCTGTCAGTGCATTAGGGACGGTGATGGAGAGGTAATTATCTCCAAAATACTTGTCTCAGAGGCTTTTACATCAGTCAGTCAATAATCTCATCGTTAGCTGAGTAAATCCTGGCTTTAAATAAAGGAACCTCTTAATTAAGCAGTTATTATTGATGTTGATTTACTTTGCATATTAATTGTATTTTTCTTTTTCTTTTTTTTTTTTTGGTTCTGT
>VUQG01023302.1:84956-101480 GCA_015106755.1 Etia nguti
TGCTTGTGAAACTTTATTGAGTCAAAAAAAAAGAACAAATGCAGTTTTGCTTTGGAGATTAACATTCTCCCACAGACAAACTCAACTTGACAATTTGCATACAAAGACTGTGACTAAAACCCCTTCAGCACACATCCACACACACACTCTTCACTCACACACAAAAGGCCCTTTGACCCCTCCTCTTATGCCCTCCTACTACTCTTTTCTGTGTCTTTCTGATCCCCGCCCATCTTCCCTTCTGCCTCCTTCATCACCTAGGTAACTATTATGGGACACCCAAGCCACCAGTGCAGCCCCCCAGTGGGAAAGTGATTAGCAGTAGTGGTAGCAGCGGTGATGCCCCACTGCCAGACGGGCTCAGCAGTAGCCTGCCGGGCTCACAGCACTCCACTCCCCGACGCTCCAAGTCCTACAATGACATGCACAATGCTGGATTAGTGCCTGGAGAGCAGCAGCAGGAGGACGACGAGGACCTCCATGACATGAACAGCAGCTTTACAGGTACGTGTGGAGGAAGGAGAGGAAATCGGCTGGGCGGAGAATCTCTTATAAGTTTAGGTTGACGCTCGAGTAACATTGAGCATTGCATCATCATGATTTTGTGTGTTGAAGAAGCACTCTGCTGTTTGCTTTTAGTGAAGAGTACAACAGCACGTGTATAATTGAGCATGTATGGCTCTGTCAGGATGCTGCCATGTTGAAGAAAATAACCCTGATGGATGTTATGGAGGTTATCTCTGCTATAATACAAATGTATAATAAGAGCCTGGATTTAAACCATCCTCAAAGTTACATTTATTCAAGTCAGATTAGCAAGACATGAGGAAGCCTGAAATGAATAACTCCAAATGAATAACAACTATATTTGGCTAAAAATGTTAAACTGATGAGATGAGAATATTCTATTATTTAGTCATGAAGGTTACACTGACAGAGCACTGTTTTTGCGTGTACACTGAGTACATTAATACTTGATTGCTTGCTGATAATGCTCCTTTACATAAATTGGTGTTAGACTTCAGATAAGTGATCTGACAAAATAAGATCTTTTAAAGCATCTCAAAGGATTTTCTGTTCATTTTTATTTCATTGTAACTTCATAAAAAAATTATTAATCTGAAAAGTGTTTCATGGAGGAACTGATAATTGATTTCTATGCAAGATAGTATTGAATACTATATGAGTGGAGCCAGAAAAACAAACACTAAATAAAATAATGTGAATACCAAACCTACAAACCACAGTTGATTTGCCCGCGCTAACGCCTTGGTAGCTGTGTACACAAGCTGTGGCACCACACAGTGCACTTTCATCTTCTCTGGCCAGCTCAGCACAGATGTGTCCTTCTCTCAAGCGGGGTGTGAGCTTGGCACCTGAAATCAAAAAGCAAATGGTCACTCAAGATGCATGTAAGCCATGTTTTGAAGCCAGGTGTTAAGAGCAGCATTGTTGTCTCACATTCATTTGAATGCAACTTTGGACAGAAGATAAAAGAATGGACCCAGAAGGCTGGCAGCAGACCCAAAGCTAAATTAAATTTGCCTTCTTTTCACAGACAAGACCCAAAGTGATACATCACATCTGACACTTCTAAATACTTATCCGCATTTTCAAAGAGATCTTTCCTCTTTCTCACACTTTGCCTGTAACCAGCTAGCAGCTGTGGTTGTTTTTAACTCCTCCTTGTTTCGCGAGACTCACCGCTCCTTTAGCTGATTTGGACACCAAAGCAAACAGACCCTGCAGATCCGCCTGAGAAGAAGCTGTGCTTTATTTACAATCACTTTCTTTCACTCTTTTATTTTGGAGGGGAGATGCGGGGGGGGGAATCATTTGAGAGCTGATGGATAAAAGTGGGTTGGGAATGCAAGTGGAGAGAAGGTAGCAGGAAATTAAATGGAAAGAGGGAGTGACTGGGAAAGAGGGCAAGTCTAAAAAAGAAACGACTGCAAAGAGAGAAAGAAACAAGCAGGGGAGGTTTTTATACTGTGAAAAAGGATAAGCTCAGAAAAGAAGTAGGAGAAAGCCCAAAAGAATTGGAGAGAGAAAGAGCCCTTTGCTGTGGAGAGGGGCTGCAGAATACAAGAACTTCTTTGATTGGTGAGTAAGTGGTCTCTGGCTCTGACTACATCTGCTGCCTGCGTATCTGCATCCACACATGTAAAATAGTGCCATCTGGCTGCGAGCAGCAGACAGCTGAGCAGACTCCATATATGAAATGGAATGACTTTAGGGGGATATTATTCCATTAAATTAAGTTCAATAAAATGACAGCAGTGCTGCTTGTTTGACATTAAAGAAATGAACTGGAGTAATTTTTGGATTTTTCCTTGTTAGTTGGTCAGTAGGAAATTTAAGGAGGTTCAGCCTTAAAGCTGTGGCTGACATGTGTTTTTCAAATGTGGGACCAAAAGTCGTTTAACTGTCTGTGATTGTGTGACAAGTGCCACTCAAATGTGAGTGTGGAAATGAACCGGCAGGAAGCAAGGTGCTAGCACTTTTAAGGTGTGAACTGCCCACTCAGCATTCTTTACTGAAGGAGGAAAGAAACAAGCCCAAAGTACTTCTCTCTTTAGGAAGTCATTTGGGCTAAATGGAAACATGCTATAGCAACATAACTGATTTTATTCAATAACTAGGTGCAAAAACTCACTGAGATGAGGCTTTCTAGTGGTCTAGTTGTGGATTTTTACAACCTCACAAAACATTTTTTTAGTCTTTAAATTATTCAGACTGCTCGGGCAGGAGATATTTTCATTGCTATGGAAATTTTAAACATTATAGAAACACACTAAATGACTGGAATTCTTCTAAACTCCCATTCAAGTTATGTTTTGATAATTCTTAATGTATGAGGAAATGTTTTTTTTCTATTACAGTCATCGTGTAACCTTACTAAAGTCTGTGCTGTATCTTGTGACGGTACTTAAAAATACCTGTGTAATGAACAGGAGCACTGAGTCAGGTTTGGTGGGAGCTTTCCGGTTGACAATTGCAACTGGGAGCTTGGAAATCCCAACTTGAAATGGAGCGCACCATTGTCTTAAAGTTAACGCATTGTTTTCACAGCTGCTTGTTGCTCCTTGAAAGTGTTACTGGCGTCCTTTAGTTGAAAGATTTTTGACACCAAGCACTGTGTGTTCTGGGTTTTTGTCCCTCCAGGAGACTCTAGTGAATTAGACGAGATTCATCACTCGGTGCGCCCTTTCGCCCCCCGCCAGAGTGACCTGTCCTACGCTGGGACAACCCCCTCACCACCGGCCACCACGGAGAGCACACAGCAGACACACACTCACCAGAGCCATCCTCCCCCAGAGGATCCACTGGGAGCTCTGCCCGACAACTGGGAGATGGCCTATACCGAGAACGGAGAGGTCTATTTTATAGAGTAAGTACCAAAGGTCGGATTCAAGTAGTACTTACTCTTAAATCGGATATTATCAGTGTTCACTGTTTGTGCTCCTGCTAATGTGGCTGAATGAAGCTTTGTTTCATTTTGATTAAACTTTGTTTAAAATGGGACATGACTTTATCTAACATGACACATTTTCTCATGGCTGACTCTCTTTCTGTATTAACCGTCGTCTGCACTGTCTAAGCCAGATCCAGGTTTCATCTTAGTGTGATAGACGTGTGTCGCTGTGGAGAGTACTCGAAGGCTTTAGGAAGCATGAAAGTTTAAAGAATGTAGCGTACATTACCAGCAACTAAATGAAGCATAAACCAGGATACCAAAGAGTTCCTCCAGCATCGCTCCTACAGCCATGAAACTAACTAATATGAAGTTTGCAAGATGGAGAATTAGAGAGAAATTCATTACAGATTACCTGGTCATGGTTTCTAGCTATGATGCCTTACTCCTTGTTGTTGTTACTTGTTAAACAGATTCTAATAAATGTACTTACAGTTTTATTGTTCTTTTTTTAGGATCCTTCCACCTTTGTTATTCTTTTCTCCACCCATTGATTTAAATGTTTCCTGTTAAATCTGAGCAAGATTGACCTGACAGGCCTTTCAGTTAATGATCAAGTGCCGTGTGTCACTTTTTCATTTTTTTATAAATCATTAATTTCACATGTTTCGGGGTCAAATTTCAGATGTTTCTATTAGCTACACTCTAGTAATTTTTCTTGTCTGTCCTGTCTTGTGTGTTCTGCTTAGCCACAATACAAGGACGACCTCCTGGATAGACCCTCGGTGCCTGGACAAACCTCAGAAACCCCTGGAAGAATGTGAAGATGACGGTATGTGTCTTTCTGTCAATGTCTGTGCAAAATCTTCTGTAAGCTAAAAGAGGTGATTTTTTTTTTTCATTTGTGTTTTGTGCTGTTCTTGCATTCAGCTATGTTTAGTGCATGTTTTTCTACACCGTACTCAAAAACTCTCATAACACATCTGAGATGTTCACCCTTTTAGTCCTTAGGTGTCAGTATTGGGTCACAGAAAATGGTGTGCAGTCACTGGCCGGCGCCACCTTTGCTCTTCTTCCAGCTGTTTCTCAGGGCAAGAAGACCTACACCTTCGATTAATTGACTTCCCCAATTGTGTAGTCTATTGTTACAGTATACAGAAAAAGAAAAGATCACAAGCTCAACTCCATTATGGTGTCAAACCAAACTCCGAGATCCAGTCGTTAGTGCCCCCTGATTTTAGTAAACATGGTTTTTCAGAGGAGGTTGTTGCTCTGGTTTTGGTTAAATCTTGCCACCCAGTGTCCAGATGTTGTTATTACATCTGCCTAACTCACAGATGTTTGTCTTTCTGCTTCAACCCACCCCTCCTGCCTTTGCCTTCCCAACAACAATCCTGTGGCGCTGCTGTGCCGTCCACTCAACTGAGTAGAAGGAGTACATACAGAGGAGCTGGATAATGACCTAGGTAGGAACTTCTCTCATCTTTTCTTCACTTGACCAGCTGAAATTGGAGTTTGACATGTGTCAGTTAGGTGACTATGACTTTAATCGTTCAGAAATGACACATCATGACAATTGTCTGTCCTTCCATTAGTACGTGGGATTTTTAAATGTGTATTTGTATGTGGCCTTGAACATAATTGTCATCAAACCCACATGCCACCGGCCATGCAGATGTCACACTACACAGCCTTACAAAACACTCCCACATCAGAAGGCCATCATTTCAGACATAAGAGGAAAAAAGCTGAGCCAGAGAAGATTGTTGTAATGATGGTTTCCTAATGTGCCTGTCTGAGCCAGACAGCTACAGGCTCTTTTTCCTGAGGCCCATCAGCACACTAACTAGCCTCTCAGACAGAGCGGTGAGGCCACCTGTGCAGGATAAATGGTGTCTGGAGACGATGCCCCGCACTGTTATGCACCTGTAATGAATTATTCCATTAGAGGAAATATATCAGAATAATGATTGACATGTTTGGACTTCACTTGGGGGTACACAGTGGAATACAAGCGGGGAAAAGAATAAAAGCCCACATCTAATACTGTGATGAAAATCTGTAAGGATTTATTATTTTTTCATCACCATCGTTACTGCTTTAGTAAATATATTCTATATTAGCACTGTTTAAAATAGTTAAATATAATATGAAAGGGTTCACCTACAGAGAAACGGCTTCGTTTTAGTCTCTCCAGCTCTTTTTTTACCGAGCAGCAGAAGGCATTTCCAGCGAAAAGCAATAAAAGCAGGAAAAAGAGAGCACACCGGATCCAAACAGGTTGATAAGATGCTGCCAAGGAAAACAGAGAATCTATCACGCTTTTATTTATTTATTTATTTTTAAACCCACTCCAATTGCTAAGCATCTTAAACAGCTCCCGTGTTTAAATCTTCAGGTCAGACAACTCCCCCCCCCGACCCCGTCCACAAGACATCCTCAACTGGATGAACATGCTCAATAATTATCGATCAGCGCCATCCAATGCAGGTGGGCACAGAAACCGTAATTAAATCCTGCTCTCGAAGGAGACGAGCAGACGAAAGCCTTTTTATGAATGCCGGCACACATGCCCGAATTCTCACTTACACCCACGTGCGCAAGAAGTGCCTCTCTGTGGCAGACTCTTCCTCGAGAGAAATCAATCACGGCACTGTATCAACAGAATGAGATGCGAACAGTTAAACGTGTAACTCATCACGCTCGACTCCCCCTCGAAATCACAATATGTTCTAGAAAGTGGGAAGAGGGACACGGGGTGAGAGCAAAACACGGCTTAATGAGCGACGACTTTCTCTCCCTTTGTCTTTGCCGTTGTCATTTGTGTTTCCGCACACACCGAAACCAGTGCCAGGCTTTTAGTAGGTTTGCAGCACAGAGCGTCCTCTCTCTGCGCTTATACACACACACACACACACAGGTGGTCCTTCCGGAGTGGAACTAGTGCAGTGTGAAATAACGTGGGTGATTAAAATTTTTGCGTGACGCCAGGCGGGACCGCATTCCATTTAACGTTCCAGTTCAAAACATCTAAATGATAATTTACCGTGCTCGCCCAACGCATTCACCCTCGCGACATCTCTTTCCCGTAACCTTGCATTTCTTCTTTGCCGCTTGTGCTTTTAGATCCACTTCAGCAGGTTTAGAAAAATACGAACCCACAGAAGCCCGAGCAGCTTACGCGCAAGAAGCTGCTGGCTCTGGTTTCACTTACAAATGATAAATTAATATGTAGACCGCGGCGGCGTGTTTGTGTGTGTCTGCATCTGCAGCTGATTCCACTCCAGCCGAAACCCTCCTTATTAAAAAGCAGAGGGAGGCTCTCCAAGTTGGATGATTGTAATTACCGTCTACTTGCACGCAGGGCAGAGCAGAAATTTGCTGGGGGTAATAATATGTAGAACTTATTCGTCACAGGAGAGGATTACTGGACAATCTCTGTTTGTAGCCAATTAGAAGCCTCTGACATTATCTGTGTGGAGGATGGCCAATAATCAGTGCTGCTGTAATCAGGCTGGAGAAGTGAATCAGATGGCCCTGTTGAAGATAACGGCGTTGCGCTACAGCAAGTTTGCACCACTGGACGATTGCACATTGGCATCATATTCATGTCTTTCGCTCGTCATCTTTTAAGTTTCACCTTTTCACGCGTTTTAGTGTCTGCACACGTGTGCTCGCATCAGTGCGAACAGGCGGTCGCTTTCAGTTCTACTCAAGCAGGTTTTAAATCATGCCCAGACGCAAACATCCACAAAGAGACGAATGTGAAGTCAAATCTGCAACAATCTCTACCAGACACTTAGCGATCCATGTGAAAACTAAAGAGCCTCGGTGCCTTTGTTTAGTCAAGGACAGGTACTTTTCGACCATACTTTTCCAGTGCACTGATTAGAGATGTGTGTTTCTGTGTGATATTCTGTAGAATGTTGTTTTTCTTCTGTATGAGGGGAAAGAAAAGAAGAGAAGAGGTTCTTTCAGAAACCAACCAATCATCTCACAGAATTTACTACACGTCTTTTCAGCACAAATGTATTTTGCACAAAGGTTTCTAATCCTGGATTTTTCCACCTGCTTCCTGTCATTTTTAACTTTACCTGCCTCTTCTTCGTTGCCTTTTTTTCTGTATTTCTTCCCACTTCCCGTGCTCCTGTCCACTTCCTTCTCACGATTCCCTTCTCCTGCGCCTTTCATCTCTCTACCCCCCTCCCTGCATTCATACGTCCACCTGTGCCCATGGGGGTCTTGCTCTGTTCTTATCTGATGGGTGGAAATGTCAGCATTGTGAGGGGACAGAGGTGAGAACAGCCAGACAGCCTGTGAAGCTGCTGAGCTGCTCTGGCCTCGGAGACTGACTGACGGGCCGATTACAATGGCGTGGCAAAATGTCTCTCCTGGCTTTGCCTCAAATGGCTCAATACATGGCTTCCTGCAAGTCAAGATTTACTTACTTCCTTTGTCTCACTATCTTTTTTCTTTTTCTTTACAGAACTTCCTCCAGGATGGGAGAAAATAGATGATCCAGTGTATGGAGTCTACTATGTTGAGTAAGTGCACAGGCTGACGTTGCACACGGCCATGCAGAAAAATCTAGAAATAGCTCCCATCTTCTTCTTCATGTGTTTAAATAGAAGTACATGCACACATTTCTTTTTTTCTTTCTTTCAAGCAACAGAACTCTTAACCTCACTGCTAATGGAAGACATCACAGCCAGATTCTTGCTTCAGCTATTTCAGTCCTTTTGTGTCCTGGAAAATGCAGGCCATTTTGTTTGTGTCATTAACATTCGGAAAAAAATGAACAAAAATATGCAGCGAGCGTTTTTGTGCGAGCACATATGTGTGTATCTCATATTGTGTAAAGCCCCTGGGCCTCAGCATTAAAACAAATATGTTTCATGCGGGGTTTTTTTGTTGTTTTTTTTGGGGGGGGGATGTTGTTCAAAGCAGCACCTGTGGGCTCAAGGCTGTGGCATTTCTTTGGTTTTTTTTTTTCCCTCTCTCTCTTTCTTTCTGCAATATTTTTTCTAATATACATTATTCAGTTTCCTTCATTTGCTGTATAATGTGGCGCTTTCAGGTTCCATTTTTCAGTGCTAGTTAGGTTAGTAGGAAACCTCCCAGGCTGTAATGTGAAAGATGTTTGTGGTTTCAGCGAAATTAAGCCATCAGCACAAAAGGATTTATTTGATGTGATTTGTAGGCACGGCTGTGTCATGTGCATCTGAAAGAGAGGTTTCTGTGTAAGTGTGGGTGTGTGTGCATTGTGCCACCATGTATTAATCAAAGCTTATCGCCATGTTTCTCCACTCCCCTACCCCAATCCCCTTGCCCTTTGTTGACCCTCTCTCGCTCTGCTCTTTACCTTATCCTCTTCTCCGTGTCCCTGCTGTGCTCTACTCTCCTGCTGATCTTTACGTCTCCCCCTACCCGCATTACATCTTGTTCTGTATTCTTATGTTCTTTTCATCCACTCCGTCCACCGTCCCAAAGTCATATCAACAGGAAGACCCAGTATGAAAATCCGGTGCTAGAGGCTAAGAAGCGCAGGCAGCTGGAACAGCAGCAGCCTCAGCCCCAGAGCCAGCAGCCACCTGAAGGTGAGCGCTACATCCGAGGTTCGTTCACAAGCCCCTACCAGGGGCGTCATTTTCTTTCTTTCTTATTCATGTGTATAAATGAGTTGCCTGCATGCTCTGTGTGTCTGTCTGTGTGTTATGCCTGTATGAGCGAGTGTGACTATATCTGCCAATGCCTATTATTGCTACAGTTTTATTTTTGCTGCCTGCTCCTGCCTTATGATTTGCTAAGTGCCCTCCCATAAAGGCATAACTATTATTTGCGGCTGCACCACGCAGCCTTTTTGAAGTTAATTTCAGTTTTCTGTGCTACCTTTTGATTCTCGTTTGTTTGTTATAAATTGGACGAAGGTAACGACAGGTAAGTTTGGCTCCCACCTGCCTGCTTAAAAGCTGGAGTCGAGACCCCTAATTTTGTGTTACTTAATAAAATGCTGCCAGTTGTAACGCTAATAAGATCTCTTCCCAAACACTTCTTCTGAGACAGCTGCCCAACACCAAGCAATGGGTAGCTTAATGTTGCTCTTGCCCTCCTTTCCTTGCATATTCACAGGACACCCTACGGTGAAATTAATTGCAAATGCAGGTCAACTCAAGAGGGAATTCTCCTATTGCACTCCACATTCTGCTCATTCAGCATAAAACATTAGATTCACCCTGATTACCTGCTGACTTTTCCCCCAATTGAAGGTTGAATCTCTCTGCAAAAAATAAAAAGTGAAAAAATAAATCCCTTTAGTTTAACACGTATTTACTTTATCTATCTGTTATGAACATTATCACAAACTGCAGTCTAGCAAGGTGATTAATCAAAGGTGGTAGTCAGTACGAGGGAATCAGTTGTTCTATTTTTCCTACACCACCATTTTTATTGAGAAGAGAGATGCGAATCCATATTAATGCTTGTGTTCATACTGAGCTCAGTAGTGAAACATGGATCCGTAGTGGGTAGAAGTTTTCACATCAATCTTTCATCCACTGTAATTAACACGCTGCACAGTAGTTCTGTCGACTTCATCGGAGCCGCATTTGCTTTATTGCAAGCACACAGCACAGCAGGACGTGCTGTCTTAGCCTCAATTTCGTTCAAGTAGGACAGCTTTGCACCTGTCTAGAATCCATCTCGAGAATATGTGCCTCTCGCTGTTGCAGAATGGATCGAAGACTCGACGATGGCAGGGGCTCCGTTGGCTAGCTATGCTGCCAACCACCAGGAGACCTACAGGGACCCTCAGACAGGGCCCGCAGTGCCCAACGCGATGGGACAAAAACGTAAGTTGTCATCCTCAGAGAGCTAAAGCCTGCAACCAAACGAAGTGAGGATTATGCATAACTTTTTTGTTTCCAGGCGGCGTTACCCAGAGCGACTTATTATAAGTTAAACAAAATTCATCTTTTACAGCTTAGTTTGTTTTCCTGTGCCAGCGCCTCAGGCCCTGTTTGAGTTGTGGTGATGGAGGACCAGAACTGAACTGACACTGTAAAGCTGCTCTCTGTATAAATCACGTCATGCATTTTTTATAAGTCAAACTGAACTCGCCTGACACGTGCACTAAACAAAATTTCGTCCAGTGTACACATTTTTACGAAGACACGCTCTGCCGAGTGCCCTTCCATAAATGTGCTCTCCCTGTGTTTATCGTGGCAACGTGTTGATTCTCAGGAAACCTCTGCTGTGTTGTTCCACATAATGGCCTGATTTCACCCATCATTTAGTGACACACACACAAATAGAGAGTCTCGCCGTTACAGTGGGTTTCCTTCTCCTGGTTGCCAGCTTCTTTTATACCGGCCTCCCACTAGCAGCTTGTCTAATTAGCACAGCCATGGCAGAGAATTAACTGCCTCACCCTGTCTCTCCCTCTTACTCTCTCTTGCTGATTTGTCGGCAGCCTTTTCCTTCTCCCTCATCGATCTCTTTATTTTATAGCGCACATTTGCCGTCTCGCTGCCTTTTGTCTGGTCCCACCCAGCTCTCTGCTTTGGTTTAGCTGGTTGGTGCTGTCCATCTTTCTGTCTTACCCCTCCCTCCACACCCCCAGTCTCAAACTCCTGCTAGCCCAACTGTACCGGCGCTCGATATTCCTCCATAGAAAGACATCACTTTTGAAATCTTTTAATCTAACACAGTTGCTTTTTATGTTCATCCCGCTTCCTGGTCTGTTCTTACATCTCTAGATCCCTGGTGGATAAAGCCACCCATATCAGCGCAGTTTAGTTACATTTTCCCTAGTCTGAAAAGAAAAAAGAAAAAAAAAATTCCAATTCAAAAGGCACTGGGCATGAAAACACACACGTGCACATACACAATAAAACACAAGGGCACACAGCAACTCCAAGGGTAATGCATTTTTCATTGAATGCGTAAGCTGTAGCGCTCCCATAACCTAATGTGGTGCTGCAGGTCACCACACAGACGTTCCTTTAGTCTTCATCATCCTCTCCCTTCTTACTTTTTTCTGCCAACATCTCCTCAATCATTTATGTATCCGAAGTATTGTGCGTTTGGCATGCATCGTGTCCTTTAATAGAGAAGCGGAGCTCAGCCTGTGCCTGTATTCATCTGATTGTTTTTCATTTCTAGTAAAAAGCGCATTTTCCATTTTAAAACTTTATCCTTAATGCATGTAATTAGATGGCAAAGTCAAGAATAAGAGAATCGAGTTTAGGTGTCGTTGTCGTCGTCTGAGCAGTTGTTCTTTTGTCAAATTTTTTTCATATAAATGTGTCTCAATTAAACCTTCACAACCAGTGTGGAGTGATACAGATGACTTCTCAGATGAGATTTCAGCAGCTGATTGAAACAAGCCGGAGCACGAACACGACGGTCATGTGACCTTCATCTGAAGCAGTGTCATTGCTATTCAGACTACAGATATCTGGTGCACTTGTTGTGTCTTCAAATGCCAAACCACCAGTGAAAGCAAACAGCCGCCTGCATATTAGACATTCAAAGAGCTGAAGTGGTATCATGCAGTTTATACTATTTTGAAATAAGTTCTTGTCTAAACTGCTTTTTGTCCCATCACGTCATCACGTTGTAAATTATCTTATAAGTAATAAATTATTCATTATTATCAAAAAGTTAATATGGACTGACTCCAGTGGAGATAACAGTAGATGAGTTCAGATTTAAAGGCTTTGCTTGTCTATACTCCGGCTTTTTATTTCCAGTCTTGCTCAAGTTTCACTGAGTTGCACGTGCTGAAGAAAGTCATTCAACCATACTCAGCCTTTTCTATATGAACGTTTAATGTGGTTGCCAAATGGGATCAGTTAAGCCTTCAGTTTGACTTGATGCTTATGATTCTGTTCATTCCCTTTAACCTAATTAATCATTTTATTGTAATAGGTCTGTTTTGATTGATGATGCACCATGTGAGCAATCGTCAAGCAGTAACTGTTGTTCCTACCTTTACTAGACGAATACTAATCGGAGAAGATTGTGTTTAATGATACCTGTTACGATGGTTGTGCAGAGATGGTTTGACACAAGTGAGCAAAGGCTCTTCACTGTAGCAATAATGCTTTACCTGAGGAGGTTTAGTAGCTCCAGGGCTTTGCAAACCGAATCAGACTACTGCTTAAGCCAGTTCTTGAGTCTCTGCTGTGGCATCCAGTGTGATGAAAGCTGAGTTATCTGTGTCTGTGTGTTCAGGAGGGAAGCCTTTCTTTACCAGGAACCGATCTGAGCTGAAGGGGACGTTCATAAATACCAAACTGAAGAAGAGTCGTAGGGGGTTTGGTTTTACTGTTGTAGGAGGGGATGAGCCAGATGAGTTCCTGCAGATAAAGAGCCTAGTCCTAGATGGCCCTGCCGCCCTTGATGGCAAGATGGAGACTGGTAAGTATCCTGTATTTATTAACAAAGTTTATGAAGAGTGGCTGAATCAGGTGACCCTGAATTGGATAATCAGACATGGATGGATGGATGGATGTATATCCTACTTGACAAAAATTAAATGGACTTCATTCTTTCTCACCCCTTTAAGGTGATGTGATTGTGAGTGTTAACGACACCTGTGTGCTCGGCTACACCCATGCTCAAGTTGTGAAGATCTTCCAATCGATTCCAATTGGTTCCATGGTCAACTTGGAGCTGTGCCGTGGCTATCCGTTGCCTTTTGACCCCGATGACCCAAACACCAGCCTGGTTACCTCAGTGGCTATCCTCGACAACAAGGAGCCCATCATCGTCAACGGCCAGGAGACCTCTAACAGCTACGATTCGCCGTCCAGCCACAGCAGTCAGAACAACAGCAACGGTCCAACCAACAGCGGGGTCCCCATCAACGGCCTCCCCCGACCCCACAGCCCCTCCACAGAGGTGGCTTCCGATACCTCTTCCCAGCATGGCTACCCTAGTGATGTCGTCACCCTGGCCTCGTCTATCGCAACGCAGCCAGAGCTCATCACTGTACACATGGAGAAAGGAGACAAGGGCTTCGGCTTCACCATTGCTGACAGTCCCGGGGGTGGGGGGCAAAGAGTGAAACAGATCGTGGACTACCCACGCTGCCGCGGTCTCAGGGAGGGCGACATCATCGTGGAGGTGAACAAGAGAAATGTGCAGAGCATGTCCCACAACCAGGTGGTTGACCTACTCAGCAAGTGTCCCAAAGGCAGTGAGGTCACCATGCTGGTGCAAAGAGGTGAGTGAAGGCTAACTTCTCTTTGTGTTCACTTGCTGTGTTGGTAAATTTGTCATTCGTCTAGTAATTTGTGACAGCAGATGGAGATGAGGAAGGTGTTGGGAGCAGGTGTCAAGTAGAAACGCGGCAGTTTGTGAGTTATGTGCCCATATGTTGAAGCAGCGCAAAACAAAACAAACCTTTCCCATGCATCTGCTTGATGCTGTTGACAAAAAAAAAATAATAGGCTTCTGCCTTACAGGCTGTTCCCGCTCACCGAACTCTTTTATTGACACACATTTATTTATTCATGCAAATAGAGGGTGGAAGCGTACAAGAGATTGCAAAGGAGGTAAGATAGAAGGATAATTACAGTAAGGAAGGCGCCGCAGAGGAAGTTGAAATAACATTTGAGGATGTGGTGTAGTGTAGTGTGAAGAGAGAGCGAGGTGTTTACAGTTATCGGCTCTGACAAGCCAGTTATAGCTGCTGTCCTGAAATGGAAGGCAGGCGGAAGTGGAGAAGGAAGACTAAAAGGTTAGATGGAAGAAGTATGGAAAGAGGAATAAACAGAGGAGAGAAATTCAGGTTTAGTTGGTGTTTTAGGTCAGAGTCTGAATATTCTCGTCCCTTTTCGAAAAGAAAAACTCAGTTTTTCTCTCTCCGTCTCTGATCAGGTTCATTTGCAGTCTGCACTGTTTCTGTTTGCTGTGTTTGCTGGGAGAGAGAATATCTAGTGTATTTTGGGGTTTTAGTGTAGTCCCACGTTCAAGCTCATCACTTTGAAGATTCCACCAATTGTGCCGGCATGCCTTTTATCCTCCCACCTGGCTCTCCGCTTCGATATAAGCCTGTGACATTTTGCCCTTAACGTAAACAGTTTCGGTGCTAGCTGGCCAACGTTAGTGCTGTGAAAATGGTGCAGCCGCGTGTAAATGCCTGTAATTCGGTGTGCGCCACTCAGCCTTTGTCATGGCTTCTGACTGAAAATCACAGTAGCACAGAAGCACTAAATGGAAACAAAGCAACTGTGAATAGGATAAAACTGAAATGATTGAATTTCTGTATTTTCCCTCCAATCCCCCCCTCAGACTCGCAGACCTCCGCCGCTCTAAACGCCCTGTGTGATACAAGTAATTGGACCATTTTCTCTGCCAGACTGTCCTTTTGCTTGCTTTAGGGCTTATTAATTCTAGTTACTAAAAGGTTTTGTGTGTGTCTGTATACACACATGCAGTTTATCTCCATCATAAGGTTAAGTGCTCAGAACTGGCAAGGGAAATTGGTCAGATGAATGGCAGGCAACTCGCACTGTAATCTCGCATAGAATGGTTGTATCTCAATCTTTTTTTGCCAGTCTGTTTGTCTGACTTCTCAACAAATGGCTAAACCATCCAAAAACTACACAGACCAAACGGCTTCTCTACCCTCCTCTCTGGCTTTTGGTAATGAGTAGCACTTCCTCATCACGCTTGTGTACACAAGCCCGTAAAGCGATTCGGCCTCATCTCATCTCGGGCAGGAGCTTAATGGGCTGTCAAGGAAACAGACGTCAGTTTAATTGGGCTTCTGTAAATGCATTGGCTGGCTGCGATAGACACAGTCAGACTATGACAGTAGAATGATACTAGAGGAAACACAAGGATGGTATAGATATGGATAAAGTATGAGGAGCACTTTAAACGAACCAGCATTACTGAATGCTCTTTATGGTGGCTTTTATTGCACTAGAGTTTTTACAAAAGGGTGGATACAAAGCAGGAAACTAACACATTTCCTTCAGATTGTTATTAGAAAAAGATCTGCTGACTTGATGGCTCCAACATCAGATATGTAACTTTTAACGTAGAAATAGGTTAGCCAAAGTACAAATTAAATTGGTGCATTTTCTTCACCTTTTTCTTCTAAACTTCTTTTTCTTTTAAATTAAATCAGTCTTTGTGACTTTGGACTGCATTTTATGTTAATTTTCATGTTTCTATTTTCCTAAAAGCAAGACATCAAAAATTCCCATGAAAATACTCCAGTCATGTTGACACTAGTACTGAGAAATCTCATCTCTTTCTAACAATTGAATTCTGAGAGCTGTGAAGCTATGAAGTCTATACAAGAATAAAACTTATCAAAAAAAAAAGGAAGGAAAGAAAAAAATGTCAGTACAAGTTTCCTGGAATTAAAGCAGACATCCTCAGATGTCTTGCTTTTTTTTCCGGCCGTGAATCTGAAATCAATATATAATGAGTTTTCATTTAAACAGACAGCAGCTGCAGAATAAACTCACAAAGACAACTAAATATACCCCGTGCACAGCAGTGGTTCTCTCCTGGATGCTAGCTAGTCAAGAATAAACCACATTAAACCAAAAAACTAAATTCTAGCTCTTTTAGGGATACTGGTATGTGAGCATGATGTAGCGGCAATCTAGTATCGTGATATGATGTGTAACTTGCATTTGATTTTTAAAGCAAATTCTGACCTTTACAATACTAGCAGACACACATTATTGATGTTTATTGCCTTGATAAATAATTTAAGCAATGACACTGTTGACAATTAATTTTTCCCCTAATTAATTCCTCAGCTAACTGACTCGCTGAATGTTTGCTTTAGCATCTCCAGTGTGTTCTCACTGGACAAATCATTTTTTTCCTGTAGCCCTTTTGTGGCAGGAAAGATGAGTAGACTTTGTTTAGATCTTTCTTATGGCTGGCTAAATCAGTTCAAGAGAATGAGCAAATACCTGGGTTTCTTTTTCTCCATCAAAGCTTATTGATATACACTGTGTCCCACTGTGTATCCCTTCCTCCCACACGTTTCCCATCCTTTAAAGTCTTTAAGCATATTTAGGCCGCACTTTTTTTTTTTTTTTTGTATGTGTGTTTCCCCCCCCCCCCCTTTTGCT
>VUQG01023306.1:0-19746 GCA_015106755.1 Etia nguti
TGTACTTCCTGAGACAACTGGGGAAGTACAGTCTTCCACAGGAGCTGCTGATCCAGTTCTACACTGCAGTCATTGAGTCTGTCCTGTGCTCCTCCATCACAGTCTGGTATGGTGCAGCCACTAAACAGGACAGGCGCAGACTGCAGCGGACTGTACGGGCAGCAGAGAAGATCATCGGCGCCCCCCTGCCCTCCATCCAGGACCTGCACCTCTCAAGAACCAGGAAATGGGCAGGGAAAATCATCACAGACCCCTCACACCCTGGACACAGACTTTTTGACCTGCTGCCCTCTGGCAGACGGTATAGAAGCCTGCAGACCAGGACCACCCGACACAGGAACAGTTTCTTTCCCCTCGCCATCTCCCTCCTAAACAGTTGAACTGTCACACTGCTCCCACTGCCAGACTGCAAGTGCACCTTATGTACATTCTGTGGTATTCATTTCACTTCATTTTATTCCTGTCATCCTGTATTTTATGTATATAAGATTTAGATTGTTTATTTATGGTTGGTTTACACAGCTTGTGTAGGTTTGTGTATGTATGTGTATGCATGTGTGCTGTATATATCCAGCATGCGTGTGTGTGTGTGTGTGTGTGTGTGTGTGGGTGAATTGTGCTGCTTACATTGTTGAGATATACAATGCTGTGCTTGAGAGTCACCATCTACCGGAACCAAATTCCTTGTATGTGTGCATATACACGGCCAATAAACACGATTCTGATTCTGATTCTGAAGTGGTCGCCCATCACATCTTGAGTGTAGACCATTTTTTAAATCTCCTTGTGAAGGATTAAGCAAGAAAAAAAAGGATACTTTACCATTGGGGCTTTCTTCATCTATGGCAACTATGGTAGCAGGAGGACCCGAGCGGGAAAGTTTACATTCTGGATAGAAAACAGAGGAAAAAGAAACATGTAAAGTTACCATTAATACACTACTGGATGTTGAGCTTCATTATTCAGTTTCATTTTAAATGGTCCTCTAAGCACTTGGTAGTACTTAGAGGACAGATCTTTCTTTTTCTTTTTAAAGGCTTGTAAGTACCATGTGTAAGGTGTAAGGGCAACTCCACAGAGATTGAAAAGGAAAGCTTGGCAGACATAATCTGTTGCTTATGACCTCATTTTTCTCTTTACAGAGAGAGGAAATGATTCTGTAGGCCAGCCGAATTATATCACGGGAATGACAGGTGTATAAATAAGGTGAGGTGGAGTAAGGAAGGCAAGAACTGACAGAAGAGACTGACAGACGTAGCTCACTATAACCATCTCTGTAAGGTTGGCAGGGGTTAATAAACTAGCACAGTGACTGAACACACAGTTAACAGAGAAAGAAAAAGGTGGAATGTTCTCACCCTCATATTGCCAGTCTGCATCAAGAGCCAGCCCCACCACACCAGGAAGGAGAGAGAGGGGAAAAGAAAGGTAGCAGTGAACAGAGAACAAAAAGAAAGAGAAATTAGGAGAAAATTTTCACTTAAGATCAGGATTAACTATCAGAACAAAGACAAAAGGTAAAGACGAGGGGGTCGAACATGAAATGCAGTAAGCAGGTTCAAAGATTTGAAGATGATAGGCAATTTCTGCAAATCTTTCTGAGCTTTTCCAACATCTTTCAGAGCCATCACCCACAATTTACTGTATTACTACGAGAAGAAATTATTTCAAAACTGGCCAAAAGCTAAAAACTGTATCATTCGGAGGGAAAAGAGCACCGACATTCAAACATTCTCTTTCATCTATTTCCCTGTTCTTGTGAGATACGGTGAAAAAAAAAAGAACACCCACATTCACCTGACAAGCCGATATTACTGTACAGCTCTCGAGGATGGTTGGGAAAGTCCCAGAGGAAGGGTGGAAGATGGATATCTGCTCACCTAGAAAATAGACTTCATGGAACAATGATCACACTTTCTCTCTCTCGTACCCTCTTGCTCTGCCTCTCCACGATAAAGCATTACAACTGTGTGACATCAGAGATTATATCAGAAGTCGGTGATGTGGTGTGTTGTATTTTCATGTAGAATGAAGCTCCCAAATGGGAACTATTTGTCCGTTAAGACAAATAGTTCATATTAGCTTATCTTTCTGCTAAAAACATCAGATTTCCAGTTTGTCATGAATGTTTTCTTTGTCCATACTGTAAAAATCCAACCAAGTCACTCACTCACTCACTCTACAATAGCTAATGTAAAAGCAAAAATGTAACTTCATAGGTAAACCTTTGGGGTCTTTAAAAAAAACCAGATTTGACTGTTAACGGGATGCAAACAGATTTATGTCCTGGTGACCACCAAAATGAAGGTTACATTTCTGATGCATCTGAAGAACTACTAAATAAAAATGTCCACACTTACTAGTAAAATTAAACTTTACTCACTTGTTTACAGGTTTAAAATGTATTAACGAGCAAGCATTTACAACAAATAGCATTCTGTGATAATTATAATTTCATTACATCGAGATGAAAATCAAGGCCTACTTAAACAGTCTTACTCTGTTTCCTCAAAAACAAAATCTGCTCATGGAAATCTCAAAGTCTTAATAGCTTTAGGAAACACAAACATATTAAACCTCAATAAATGAATGCACAAACACAACAACACAGATGCTCCCAGACAGGCACACTGCATGGCACAATTAAGCAATTAAAATTCAATCATGTTCTGTGTCAACAGACTACCTACAGCAAGGTATTAAGGTAAACTAAAAATTGAAATGCTGAAATTAAATAAATTTAGCGCTGTAAACCTAATATTCTAACTTTTTTTCCTTTTTCAAGTAATTGAAATTGAATACATTGGATTAACTTGTACTATTATATTAGAGCAGCACTAATGCAAAGCACACACTTATGTGTTAATTAAAAAGTAAGTAGCAAATGTTCAGTTTAGATGATGTTAAAATAATATGTTTAACTCATTTTTATATTAAGCTGACTAAATCCTGTGGAAGAGGCGGAGGAAAAAATAAGTCGCAAACTGAGATGACTTTGTAATGAAAAGATAAATGTAAAATGAAAAAATATTTAAACATCTAAATACTCAATCATTTTTCTTTCTCAACCTCTGTCATGTGTGATTTAAATAAATTGGCATAGTAAAAAAAAAACCAAAAAAAAACTGCTGCTTTTTTTTTGTATTGCTAATGGCAGATTAAAGACAAAGGTGAAACATTAGCATCACCAGCTGTCTCTATTTCCACAGAGCCCCAGAACATAATCAGTAAATAATTATGCGCACCATCACAAACATTCAGAAAAAGAAAGGGAACATGCTAGCTGAAACAGAGCAGAAGCACAAATTTCAGTATTCATGTTTAAATTTATTGCCATTTGCAGTTACAATGAAATGATTGCTAATCACTAGCATTGGAATGCTAATATCAAGTTACGCTAGCTAGCTTAGTACCAGTAGGTGGTTAGTGTTGTCGTGGTAATTACTCCCAAGCTGTCTCATCCAACTACCACTACCATTTATGTGTTCTTCCATAAAGAAAGCAGTAAACCCTACGCTGACTGCTAGGTTGAGCAAATGGCTTATAATTTGTGTTGCGCGGCTAACTCAACATAAATTCTACACCATTTTTTGAGGCTACTAATGTTCTTCAGATGTGCTGTTGCCGCATTCCATTTGTCTCAGGAGGAGGATGTCAGCGCTGGGAGTGACATCACTCCAGAGTTGAGTATATTGCGATAGTAAAGTTTTGAAAAAAACTTTATTTATTTATTTTTGCTCCTTAGGAAGGTAAAGCCATTTATGCATCACTAGCAATACAGAACAATGCTTGATTTTTTGCACTTAAAAAAGTGGTAAGCATATGTGAGTGCTCACTGCTCAACTCAGTGAAAAACAATTACTGCGTGACGCCACAGAAAACATGGGTTTCAGAGCACAGTGTGTAAAGTGAAACAGCCTTATCAAATGCCAGAGCCAGCTTGTCATTGGTCAAATCAGTAGGTTGCTTCTGCAAGATATAGGTTCCTCTGACTTAATGGTTTGTAACTATCATGCACACACTTAAACTCTGTGAGATATATAAATCACTCTTCCTCCTGAGCCAAAATTACTACATTAAATTTGTGGACTTTCAATTCATCAAATTCAAAGAAAATGGTATGAAAGTGGTATGAAACTCCATCTTAAGATACAATGAAGTTTTTCTGGGTTCATGTGATAGGCCAGCACCTTTGTAAGACACAAGTTAAATTTAAATTTATCATCTCTCTATATCATATTGACAAAACACAATTGCTGCTTTAATTTCCCATTTTTTCAGTTTTTCATGGGAAATCATATCTTCCCTTACTACACACAAGTAATAGTGTGCAATATTACTTGTGTGGGTTAGATAGCTAGATATTCAAAGCAAAAGACTTTGGCACAGAAGAATAATCTTCTGTAACCCAAATATTTTTTTATGCCTACATCATCCACAGTCCTGTTCATTTCTTGAAAAATACACATATTTCCCTGGATGTCAAGCTGTGTCATGGCTTCCTGGCAGGCTTTAAATGTTTTATTGGTTAACTCAGAAAATATTTTCTCCCTCAAACCAAATGATGTGTCTAGACATATTCATAAGCTGTGTGTGTTTTAATTGCAAGACTGGCCAGCATAATTTCCTGGACACTCAAAGATCAAGTAATCTACTCCAATACAATTGCTCTTCCACTAAATTTAGAGTTTCACAAAGTTTAAGGATTTTCCGATTTTGCCGTTGTTGTCGAGAAGGCGACGGGCCACGATGTCCATGCCTTTTACCCCTCTGAAGCATTTTTTCTAAGGGTGGATTTCAGGTTAGCAACCGAGAAAGAGGATTGAGCCATGGAACAATAGTCACTAGTTACATCACACTCTCCCAGCTGGTGCATGAGGGTGTGCATGTGTGTGTGTGTGAACAGCAGATGACAGATGTGTATCCCCTGCCTCACTGCCTTTTTATCCTTCAGTGTAAGCTGATGCCCCTCATATATTACTAACCAGCCATTTGTTCTCCACGGGGCACCTCAGTTTCTCAGTCTCTCTCTAACCACCGTCTCTCCTCTTCACTGTCTCCTCTAATTTGCTTCCTTCTTTCTACCTGTCAGCCTGATTTCCCCCTCAAATAATAAAAATTAAACAGTATGAAACAGTAAACAGCCTGGGTTGTAAGTTAAAGTGGCAGATGAACATGATGAGATTTCCCCAGATGAAATGAACTAAATCTTTTAAGGTCGTGCTAATTTAAAGTTTCTCTCAAGTGCAGTGAATTCTTCCAAAATAAATATTGATTAAAGCAAATTCTTCCAAGTGTTTGCACAAAGATGGAATGAATTTTGTTGCCACTCTGTTACCAGTTTTCAAATTAAATAATGCATTAAAGCAATCCTCTGTTTCGCTGATGAAGATTCACATTCACAGAAATTCAAATTCTCTGCTCTTTATATTAAAAGGTCACAGGCATATTTTCGCACCCATTAAAGTGGCTCACGAGACAGTTAGCGTTCTCAAGCATACAGGTGCTCATATAATATCCTGCAAGTATCTACTCATGTTCACCTTCAAAACTTTACCTGTGTGTTTTTATTCTCTCATTGATATGTACTTGTCTTCCTGTAAGCACTCACAGAATCTTCTTTAAGGATACACTTTTGCTCTCATCTTTCAAAGTTTCTTATAAAAAAATATATAATCACTGAAATGACTTTGTGCACGAGCAAGTGAATAAATCCATCTAATGCCAGCTTTCTGTCAAGCTGATGAAAAGCTCCACTGAGAACTGTGCAAGGGGGAATTGGGGTGAAGCATTCAAGGTGCGGCGCTTATAAAAAAGACTTAAAACTTTACAATTCAGACAATATCACAGGTAGTCAGAGAAAAAAAAAGAGAGAAAAGTTTAAATCCTTTCACTTTTATCATCATCAAGCACGTCTTTATTTAAACTCGGGCCATTTCAATCAATAACTCCTTTATTTACTATTCAAATGCAGTCCATCTAAATTTGGCAGGCACAATAAGCAGGTACAGGTTGCCAAGAGTGGCAGAGAAAAAAAGTCCCCATTAAGAACAAAGTTGACTAAGAAAAAACAGAGAGAGAAGTGACTTTGACTGTTAACGACCAAAGCAGTGACTCACAGTTAAACCAGGCTTGAGCTTGCTGAAGATGACAGTCATTGTTTTTAGTACATGCAGACCCACAACCCAGCAACTGTCTCCATGATACAAACATATGCATGTTGCTTAGGACATGTTTTCCACAACTCCATGTGCACACTGACACCACTTTACACAGTTTACACAATCTAACCCTTATGTTGGTCTGCTCCCACACACACACTCACGCATCCTAGAGTTACCATAAAATATACATGCTGAGGCCGTGACTCAGTGGGACACCTGGACAAGGCTAACTGTGGGATACTCACTGTGTGTGTCTATCTGATTGGATACAAAGAATGAGTTACTCCACAGTGAGAAGACAGAGTGCATTAACGTATTGATCTTATATTATTGTGACCCAAGTAAAGAATAATTTGACATTCCTTAACAATAAACATAGCATTTTAATTATTGAGTTTTAGAGCTGAGCTTTGGATAAGGCCACATTTCTCCATTTCCATTCTTTATTTACATTTCCAGTCAACCTTTATATCCATCTAGATATATGTGTGGGAAGGCTAGATGACCTGAAAGATACTAAATGTAAGAAATTAAGAGTTTTGATGGGACAATCAGCTACGTCAGTGAGTTTGCAGGCCACCCATGATACAGACGGACTTTGTCTTGAATCACTGTGTGTCTTGAAGTTTTGCAGACCTGAATGCAGGGGACTAAACTAAAAACTTATTACCATAGGGTCTAAAAAAAAAACCCCCAAAAAACAAAGACCAAAAAAAATTTCTCTTTAAATTACAACATTTGTAATCCCCCTACAAAGCCCAAGAAATCAAAATACCAGCTATCTCTGGGTACACAAGAGACACACAGCAATGTGGACAACACAGCAAAGAATAAGGAGAGACTCAGACAGTATACACACAAGATAACAAGTGGAAAGGTAACAGATGGGGAACACAGCTGAAACCAATCAGGCACAAGGAGACAAAGCAAAAAAGACAAGTCAAGCAAAAGTAAATACAAAGCACCAGAGACGCGTGGCAGTCAAAATAAAACAGGAAGCAAATAAACAGGGAAACACCTAACACAGAAGCAAAGACTTTCCTTGAGCAGTTGCAAAAGTAAAATAAAATTAAAACACGGGGAGAGGTGCCCAAGGGGCCCCTTGCCCCACCACCTCTGGAACTTCATAGTTAGTCACCATGGATCGAATAACAGCTAGCTTTGGGTTTTATTTATGAACCAGTTCTCTGATGTCAGCTAATCCCCATGTTTAACCACACACGTGTGTTAAGACAGCTATTACTTTTAGCTTCTGAATATATAATTCGATAACAAATTAATAGTGTGTCTGCAGAAGTTTCATTCATGGCAGGAAGTCTGATGGTATGGACTAACGTGACAGATTGCTGAGCCAAGGTTGCTTTCTTCCCAAATGACAGTGAAGAACACCACAGACATCCCTGATCTTTGAGAGCCATCACCTTGGCCTGCATCCATTTAAATAATTGATTCATTTCATCAGATGATGTTTCAGATTGGCTCTGTGAGTGATGCATAGTTAGCTATCTTACAGGGTACTTGTTATTTATGTATGTTAATTTAAAAAAACAAATCTTCACATTTTGGCCTACACTCATAATCATTTTTTTTGCAGATGAGAACATCAATCTTACTGGATATCTGTAAAATGAAAAGCTTAGCGTAGCTACACACTGGAAACAAGAGATAACGGCTAATATAGCTCTATATAAAGGTTACAGATTAACCAGTCCAACACCTAGGCCAAGACTGTTTGCACTTACAATTTTAGTCGATTATCGTAGTGAATATGTGATGACTTAATATCCAGCACTATACCAGATTAGTGGCAAAAACTAATTACATGTAAGGGTAGCACTGAGGAAGCAAAGTTTTTGATTTCTGGCAAATTGTTTTCTATCTGAGTCTGCAATAGTTTCTAAAGCTTTTTAATCATTTTTTACCAGGCCATATTGAGAAAAAGCGGTGCTCATTTGAGCACGTTGTACTTGACTGCATTCTGCTTGTTACCATCTGTTATATATTTGCATGGCTTCTTTGCCTGAAGTATACACAGTGAAAGGGAAAACCCAATGATGGTGAACTACAAAATATGCTGGAGTAATATGCGAACATACTGTGGCAATAAAGGCAAAGAAGCGTAATCTCAACAGACGCCTGGGTTGATCGGATATTTCAAAAAAAAATATTGCTCTCTCGAAGGAGAGAGGAATTCAAAAGAGCTTGATTGATGGCTACATAAGTTGAATCTGGCACACTAAAAATAGAAAAGTAAACATTTTATAATAATACTGTCTAGTCTCATGAAAAAGACTGAAGTGTAATGGCTAATTTAACAAGAAAGGAGATTGAATAGCTTCATGTGTGGTGTGGAACTATAAAATATATATACATCCCCGAAAAATCTTCAGAAAGGTGTGCTTTGACTACATCTATTTTAATGGTCACTAAACAGAATAGCAGTGACCTTATAATATGTGTATAACATTACCACAGTATATGTGGGTCTTTAGCCGTGGTGTTTCAGACAGTGTGCAAGTTAAATTACACATTCTTCTTGATGCAACTTACTTAATCTGCACAAAAGGCCTTTCAAGACCATTTAAAAGCACAGTGTTAAAATAAATGAAAGTGGTAAAACAAGAAGCCCAGCTAATATGCTTTCCCATTTATTCTATCAAATGCTGTGTCAGGGCTGCAGCACAGCACAAAGCATATATCAAATTGTTTTGCTACAGGACTGCCTGGCTGGCTGACAGGTTTGACTCCTAAAAATATACTACGGAATCTTTCAAACACAAAAATTGAGAGACATGGTTGTAAAAGGCTGAAATACATGAGCGGGCAGAATGGAGAAAGGCTGTTTTTTCTTTTAAAAGTTCTCCTGTGTCATGTTCTTTTTAAGCTTCCATCAGCAGGTACACCCATCTACAGTCCCTGGGGTCCGATTTCTCTCTGTCTTTACTCCTCTACTCAACCAGCCAGCCATTCATCCATCACCCGTCCTATCCATCCATCCTTCCTACCCGATCCATTCATCCATTGAGGACAGAGCAGGAACAGAGGGGACAAAATTGGTGAGGAGACTATTTCAGGGGAATAGAGAAGAGAAACGAAGGGGAGAATTGGTGGAGGAGGGTAGGCTGAAAGGGGAGAGAAAGGGGGCAGTTGTGATGAGCGGATTGATGGGGAGTAGTGATGAGAGGAAAGGGGGAAAAGGAAGAAGAGGAGAGGAGTAAAAGGAGGGGATTGTTAAAGAAAGACAGTGCGACCTTGTGTTAGATTGATGCATCTCTGGAGAAAACGGATTGTCGACCCACTTGAATTCAAAAAAACGGGAAAAAAAAAAGTATACACACAAAGACACGCATACGCACACACAGACTCAGTGCTGTAGGGATCACCACTTTGTCAGTGTGCTGGCTTATCCATTATCCTGCCTCCCCCCTTTCTCTTTCTCTATGTGCCTCAGTATGTCAGGTCTGTTCACAGCCTGTACAGGGTTGAACACGGCTGACAGCAGTAGTGGTGATGATCGGACAGCAGTTAATCTGAAGACGCATAACGGAAATACATAAGCATACATAAACACCTTCCCAGCAACCAAAATGCTTCTTGGGTAGCCTGCAACTGCACCAGGTTATGCACATTTCAATCTATAGATCCAGTTTGGCTATTGACTATACTATTAGCTGATGAAGTTAAAAAAACAAAATAAAGGACTAGTTTGACATTTGTTCACTATGATCGACTGGTAAAGAATCCACATCACTACAGAGGTGATACTTCCGAAACACCTCCCACAAAATTTAGAGAGATGAGCTTGAATACCTTCCCCAAGTCCACAAAGCACATAGTTGTGCAAACTTTCACTCACCCTTATCCTTGAGATGATAAAGATCTACGACCATGACCAGGACAAAAACAGCATTGTTCCTCGTGAATCTGAGGTTGGACTACCAGACGGAGTCTCCTCTCCAGCACCCTGATGTAGACCTTCCTAGGGATTCTGAATAGTTTAATCCCCCTCCAGTCTCCATTGTTAGAGAGGGGAACCACCGCCACAATCTGCCAATCTGGAGGCACCTATCGCTCAATGCTCCAGAGGTGTGCCAACTTAGACAGCCCCACAACATCCAGAGCCTTAAGGAACTCATGACAAATCTCATCCACCCAAGAGTCCTGCCACTGAGGAGTTGTTTAACTGCCTCATTACCACCTGATGGGTGAGACATCACCCTCGTCCCTAGAGTCTGCTCCTCCTATGGAGGATGTGTCAGTGGGATTGAGGAGATCCTCAAAGCCTTCCTTCCACTGCCTGACTAAAGTTAAAGTCAAGCAGCACCCAACCTCACCCATGCGAGGAGAACACTGGTTTTCCCTTCTGAGTCCTCTGATGATTTGCCAGAATTACTGGAAAACTGCTTCAAAGTTGACTGAAAGCTTTACTAATCTTCATCTACCGGTACCTGTCGGCTGCTTGTGGAATCCAACAGGCTAACCAGGTTCAGCCTGACGGTTCCCTTTACCTTCATTGTTCACTGTCTGGTTCAGGGATTAGTACAACATTTGCTCTCTGACCTATGTTTCCCTCTTAATTTGAACTCCTTTACTAGTATGCTATGCACATGCAAACTGAAGTTCTCCATACTAAATATTATGTTATGTTTCTGTTGTCTGTGTGAGTCAAGTGCAGATGATTTAGTAAACCTCACTGACTTATCATAAATAAGAATTGGGTATGTGGAAAGTAATATACAGGGATGGAGAGACAGCAGCAGGGGGTAGTGCTAGTGGAATGATATAGGAAAAAAAACAGCAATAAATGTTAGAGGGGTAGGCTCCAAAAGCAAATGGAAAGGCAGAGAAAAAACAATCTAGAGAAATACCAGTCTGCTTCAGAGATGGGGTATAAGAAGAAAATGGTAGACAGGGAATAAGGGACAGATAAGGACAAAAAGAAGTGGATATAACAAAAGATGGAAGCGACATTCCCAAGCATCAAAGGAAAGCAGCAATAAATATTAAAATCACCTTGAAAACTCCACCCACACACGCACAAGGGAAAAATGTCTAACTAACAAATCAGTGTATGTCTGTCTGTGTATGTGTGTGTTCTTAGCTTCGTCCCATCCACATCAAACTTGATGGATGTACTGCTAAGGACTTGAGTAAGTGCGGTGCCAAACACGAGGTGATTAGAATGAGGGGTGGCCTCACTTTGGGGGTCTCTTCCCTGCTGCTAGGCAAACAATCACCATTATCAAAAGCCTTATCATCAAAGGCAAATGTATGATGTCATGATGCAATATATGAGTTCAGATAGTGTTATATGCTATGCTGCAATATCATATGTGACCATGATGTCACAGGATGAGTCTGAAAGAAGATCAAAGTGGATAATTTCAAAGAATAAGATGTTAGGATTAGAATTTTAGATTAATATGAGTTATTGGGACTGAAACAAGACCACATCCAAATAAAGTATAAGACAGCCTTGTCTAATAAGTGTATTGAGGTCGCTGTGGTAGTATTATAAATCTTAAGTTTCGGTCTAATGTTACTTTAGATGTCAGACGATTAGACAGGCATTTATTAAAGCACTTGAAAGTATGAACAATCAAATAGACATTAGTAAGTCTAATAAAACTGGGGTTGTGCTATTTAATTTGCATAAAAACTCGGTCTGCAGTTATGCAGGCCAGAGTTTTAAAAACAGATATCATTAGTCTTGTAGCAATAGACAGGCAAGTACCCAAACAAGTCTTTCTTCAGCAGCAGTAGCGCTGTGCAAAGTTTAAACTAGTTTAAAGATTATTCATTTTCACTTGCATCTAGTCCTCCACTACCAGGCATGCAATAATGCCATACAGGTGATATAAGGTGCTGATAAATGAAAAGACACTTGGTTACAGTCATCTTCCAAGAAAGGTAGCAATGCACTGACAAAACGCAGCTGATAATAAACAGCTAATAAATAAAGTGATTGAAATGTGGCACCACAGTTTAAAATGTTTTTGTGTCATGCAGCTAATGACAAAATGCCTGAAGATAAGATGGTTCTTTGCTAAGCTGTCTGCTATGTGCACGTTACACCAAATAATTACAAATTTTCAGTAGCAGGGTGAAGGAAACCTTTGAGGAGTGGAGATATGGACATTATATTCATCTTTATTGAACAACAGTACGAGATCATGATGGTGAAGTACAAACTGCATCCAAGAGAGAAACAGCCAAATCATGCTGCTATGGCAATACCAGCTCTTTCAATCCACACAGACAGCATGCTAACACAAAGCTAGCAAGAACACAGAGTAATTTTATGGCTGAGTGCATGTCGACCTATCCAGAGTATGATCTTCAAGTGATGAGTAGCTAAGCTCCTAGCCTTGTAAAAATCATTTCTACCTGTTCTGTTTTCTATACTAGAATCACTTTTGAGACTCTTTGGTCCAATTATCGGTTTTGCTCTATGTTGTTAGTTTTGTGTTCATATGTATGCACTAATTATTTTGTATATGTTCTCATTAGGATGCTTGGTAATTATGTCAAAGTGTATTTACGGTCATGATACAGAGTAGTGCAAAAGTCCTTTAACAAGTAATGACAAATTAAATTCTACTGTGAGTACAATGTGTAATTATGTAAGTTAAATACTCACTGGATTACTTTAAAGAAAAATAACAAGTAATGTGTAATGCTTTACTGTCTTTTTAGTAATAACCCCAATATCAGTATTATGTAGACAACACTGGTTCAGCCCTTGAGATAGTTGCCTTTTTTACGCTTAAATGATTGATAGGTCGGTTTAACAAACAAAGAAAAAGAAAGGCCTTTAGAAACTACTGCTCAACACCCAGTTTATTACCATCAGGACCAAAATTATAAGAAAGTCTGGCAC
This sequence comes from Etia nguti, assembly GCA_015106755.1. Lineage (NCBI taxonomy): Eukaryota > Metazoa > Chordata > Actinopteri > Cichliformes > Cichlidae > Etia > Etia nguti. The sequence continues at coordinate 13,045 of VUQG01023306.1, forward strand.
TGTAGAAGCAAAAAAACAAAGCAATGAGGGGTGGTTTGGGACTTTTGCACAGTACCTTACATTTATAAACAATCAAGGATATGGCTTTTCAAACACTAGGCTACATTAATAGCTTAATATCTTTAGTGACGGATGTGTCGTGCTGGTTCCACAAGTTTATTTATATCCTCACTTCTAATGCAACTTTGACCACACAGCTGTGAGTGTGGGTTCATTCACAGTGTGAGTGTCACCTCATGGTGAACGGCTAGTGAGTAGAAGCAGATTGTCACGCTCATGACATTTTGTTTCACATTCTTTCCCGAGAACATCTAGAAAACGTTCTGGTATGAGAAAGTTACCATAACAGGACAGGGTAAAGAAGAAGGGGAAAAGCGGGCTATCTAGTCAATTATGTATCATGATGTTTTCGTTTTTTTATTTACCATCCTGACATAGAGGTAATTACTCAGGTACAACAAAACAAATTAACGTCTTTAGAAAAGAGCATGTTGACCATCAAGCTCAATATGTGACCACTTGAGCATAACATTTCAGCCTTTTTTGTTGACTCTTGTTCAGAGTCAACCTATCATCGATAAGTCGTCGATAAGTCACAGTCAATTAAAATAAACACTGAAGCACCATGCACATACTAGCCTCAAATTAGTTCATTATCAGTCAAGTTAAAACTTCAATTAATGTTTCTCACTTGTCACGCAGAGAAATTTTAGATGTGAATATGATGACAACGGCTAAAGTAAGCAATTTGTGTGCTACAAATCAAAACGATTTCAGCAGTAAGTACTAAGATGTCATTAATCTGAGGTAGTGCCAAGTTTCTAGTGATGAAGACAAACAGGAGCAAAAGAGTTTGGAGTAATTACAACTTTCAACAGCTTTGCCCGAAAGCTTGATTTGACTCATTGTATGTTTAATCATCTTGGGATTGAGGCTCATTAAAAATATACTGGTACACTTCTCACCCGGCAAATGAAAAGTGAGTAAATATATTCCTACCTAGGGAGCAAGGCTAATTAAAACATCCTAGTACCCTTGTCGTGTGATGGTCCAAAAAGCTAAAAGCAACCGCTCATCCTGGGACATGGGCTCATTAATAAAACACCAGCACTCGTGTCATGAGGGGACCAAAACTGAGTAAAACACTATCTGTCAAAAGGGTACCCAGGCTCATTAAAACATACTATTCTTGTTATAAGCAGTTCCACCAGGATAATGACAGGATCTGTTTGTTGTAACTGAATCCAAGTGGGCATGTGTGGTAGGACTGGACGATGTCTATCACATTGCAAGACTATTATAAGCTACTCCTCCATTTGAGTGTGAGTAATCCTATAGTCACACTTGGAAAACTGGTGTTTGAGACCACAGCACTAACAAAGTTATTGCAACTGCGTGCAATGACATTGCAGTATTCTTGCCTTTCAAATGGCTGCTGTGAAGACAGGTACCAGTTCTCTGACCACTCGCACGCTGTTGCTGTCTTCAAAACAAATTTGCTACAAACTGTTCAGTCCTCTATCAGACCGTGATTGAATGGGATCAAGTTAGCAATTACATGCAGTCTGTTTGTGATAATACAGAGATTAACCGTGATCATTTGACCACATACACTGAGATTCACTTTAATGCACTTTATAAATTAATTGCTTACAATCAGAGTCCAGCCAGAACCTCATAGATTTAAAGCTGAAATTCAGAAATTCTTCCACAAATAGTGACATAGTTGTTGCAAGAAGGATACTTAACTGCAATATGACACAGGCACTCAGTAACTTTGCTTTGACTGGAATAAAAGCAGAATACAACTGGCTGGCAACTTGTTGAGCCAAGTCCCCTTGTGCAAAGAGACATGTCGCGGGCAAGTTTGAGAAAGACTTACTGATTACAACCTGTTGGCAATTTATCAGTGTTTATAAATTAACGGCAAAAATGTGCAAACCTTTGTATTTGCTATTCAATCTGTCTGAAAATGATTGCAATCAGTTTGATTTGGACGACAATTGTTTGGAGACATGTTCCCTCCAACCAGGTTACCTGCACAGGAACTACTTGCAATTGGTCTCTGACTGCAAAACAATTCAGTGCAATCATTGGCTAACCACCAACGTTTCCTAACTGAACAAAACTTGTTGTTATATTTTCACTCTAGTGTCACTGAGCTATAATATCTATAATATCTATATAGTAAATATATAGATAGTGTGTTTGTTATAGCATGGGATTTGTTCTGTGTTTTAATGGGATGAGCCAAATAAAATGAGCATGAACACTCTTGATTGAGCCTTTAAAGATGCTGGGTGTCATTTAACTTTGTGCATGTGTTACATAAGGATAACTTGTAAGGGGAAAGGCATTTTTAAAACTTAGTTTGAAGCAAGATACCAAAATTGGGACTAGTTCCTTTTGTTTTAACGTTTTGGCTGATCCGTGCATGTTCCCCTTCTATCTCTGCGCAGACGCATGGGCACTCAAAGACGCTCACCTTTGACTAACACCCCTGTCACTTAAATGCCAACCAGATAAATCTCAAGGACTAAGAGTTAAATGGAATATTAATATTCAGATAAATCGAGCAGAAAGTCAAGAGAGTTTTACGCTGAGCTCTCCCATAGGTGATGACTTCATTTATCCTTCACCTTGCTTCAGCTTCCCCTCGGTTCAGAGAAATCAGAATGTGGATATTTTTTCAGCATTACAATAACTTATTGTAGGCAACATTTCCCCTTTAGTTATTGCTTGTGTTAAACTCATTGCATGTTACTGATATATTGTGAAGCGAGAGAAGAGACACTTTGAATCACTAGGGCTGTAAAACAAGTGATTTAAACATTGAAACACCCACCTTAACATTTACATTGGAACCAATAGCATGTCTTTGGTTAGGTAGGCTATTCTGCTTTTGCTTTTTTTGTTTCTTCTTCTTCTTGTATATTATTTGTAATTTCAATTAAACCTTCATATAAATAGAACTATTACATGACTAAATTAGCCCGTCTTTAAATCTGTCTGTAAACAAGACAGAGGACTTTGGGTGCTGACCATATACATTTACAACATGTCTAACAAAAAGACCCCCATTAAATTGCTATTTCCAACTTTGAGCTTGTAGTAGGTTGCAGTGTGACTGCAGTGGTTCATTGTCAGGTTTGCCTCCCCAACTGTTTTTCAAGTCTTGTGAGGTTTACTCTCAACATTCTTATCCATCATGCAGTGCCAACAGGGAGGTGTCTAATTAGTCCCAAATTCATTCTGCAGCATGACAACGGTCCCAAACATACAGCCAGAGTCATAAAGAACCATCTTCAGAGACAAGGAGTCCTGCAACAGATGGTATGGTCCCCGCAGAGCTCTGATCGCAACTTCATCATGGCATTCTGGGATTTCATAAACAGACACGAGCAACTGAAGCAAACTATGGCAACTCCTCCAAGACTTTACCTGCTGAACACATTGAATAACTGTTTTCACATGTTAATCCCAAACACCAATAAAGCCATTACTTTTCCACACAGAGCCTCTTCAAACCACCATATTGGTATTTCAACAGCTGAAATATAGTTTGGTCCGCTGAACCAAGGTGCAGTAATTCGGCAAAAAAAAGGGAAAACAAGTTCATCATTATTTTATGCATAATTGAGATAAAAATGTACTTTTTTCAGGGTGAGCACCGAGGACTATCGCTACATGGTACACTGCATGTAAGTCATAAAATCAAAAAGAATCAATAATCCACAAAGCGTGCCTTGAGCAGATGGTATTAATTCTGAAGTACTGGCAGAAATGGGTATAAAATGTAAACAGGAAAAAAGCTGCAGTAGATGGTAGAATAAAAAGTAAAAGTGATTCCATTTAAGATCCCTAGACAAGATCCTGTCGCACATGAAATTGTGAAAAAAATCAAAAATCCTGCACTTTACTTCCTAAAATAAAGCTTGACTCAAAAAAGTCATGCAGAGTTCTGATATTAAAGCCGACTGAATTACTGCATGAGACACATAAGACAAAACAAAGAGACAAAGTGGAGGAGGAGGACAGTGATTAGGACATGCAAAGAGAAACTTGCTTTACCTTCCGTGTCTTGGCCAAGGCAGGTTGATAGCATCAGCAGATAGAGGACTCCCATTCCTGTTACACTTGACCATTTGCACCAGCCCCATGACAGCGGCCCCGTTAAGCGCATTCTAACCATCTTCACCACCATGCTTCACCAAGCATCCAGCTGGGCAAACAGAGAGAGACGGAGCAGACAGTTAGTCCCAATCAACTGATTCGCTTTTAGCTGTGCAGTGTGCAACACTGAAAGCAGCAGCATAAAAACATCTGGTGGCCTCATTCATTGAAAAATAGAGAAAAAAAACATTTATTCAAGTAAATTGCAGGTGTTGCCTTTATGTAATGCCTGACCCGTACCCAGGATCTCAGTGAAATGCAACCTGGAAGCATATTTAGAGATTCTCTCCACAACTAAAAGAAACAGGCAGCAGGCAAAAGGAGTTGGGGAGCATTTGATTGCAAGTCTTCTGAGAGAGCAGAGAGAATCTGTAGTGGGTTATGGATATGGTTAAGCTTAGTTTAATGTAATGTGAAAAACACTTCACCTGCAATCTACTCCCTTGCATTTGAATCTCAGCTTACCAAGTTTGACTTCTCGGAAATGGATGCACCGATTTCCCATCCCTTCAGTAGAAAAAGACACTTTCCATATTGACATCACCCTCCATTACATCCCTATGGGTGAGACACCTTCCCAATCCAAAGCTCAGATATCATTTAATATTCGTTTTGTGTCTGTACCTCACAGCCACTTCGTGGCAATCTAACATCTTTGATCAATCCTTGTGCTCGTGCATGAAAGCAAATGATTGTTTCACAGGGATTGCCGCCACAATGGGAAATATAGAAACCTGTGGATGATGAGAGGGAAGGAAATATTTTTGTGCAGTGTAAAATGCCAGTGGTGCTAACAACATCTCAGATCTTGCGGTGGAAAATGTGCCACATTTGAAATGCTCCACAGAAGAGCAGAGAGATATATTAAGCTGGCGCGTATGCAGCCTGTCTGTGTGTGTGCGTGTGTGCGAGTGTGTTTTTACCACTTAGGATGAGAGTCATTAAATGTCATAGGGAGAACACAGAGATGAAGGGGAAAAAGTTTCTTTGAAGTTAAAGAAACATTTGTATACTGTCTGACTCTGTGTGTACATATCTATTAATTGGTCTTGGATTGGTTTGTAGCGGCATCATTTAAAGCGAGTTCAGTTAAGTACAAGGAAAAACATCTTTCAGTCTTCAGAACAGTCACTCACGACACTGACACACAACTCTACATTAATCTAAACACTCTCAGTCAAGTGTGAGCCACACCAAAGCTCTCTTATGTATGATCTAAGGTCTGCTAACTGTCTGTTAATGTTCGAAGCCTCGCAATTTTAGCTTTTAATTGACCGCAGTTCCTACAAATCAGATAGATATTTGTTAAATGTCACGGCTTAAACACAGAGGTGACTACAAAGGGAAATTCAAAATAGCACTCATAATATCAAATCAAGTACCTCCATGCTGTGCTTTCATCTTTTTATCAGAGCCGTAGTTTTTTTTCTGCACAAGGTTTCAGTTACATACATCTGTAGCTACTGATGTGTCTTACAAGCACCGGCACTGACGGTGTCTCTTGTTAAAAGTTCATTTCTTTCAATCACGGAATTCAATTACGTGAATTACTCAAGATAGTGAACAATAATATGCAAGCACCTTAACCTTGTTTCATTCTTTATCTGCTTATTTTTGCAGTCACACTGAGAACATTATTTAATCTGCATAAAAGATTACCCTGAGCAGGACCTTAATATACTGATACTGAACTCAACTAGGCTTATTCGGTTAGGAAAACATTAACTGCTCCTCATCATGCAAAATCTGCTGTCTGTTTAATTAGAGACTAATTTATGAATCTCCCGTGGCAGAAATTCCTGTGACAGAGTCAAATTACTTTTGCCCAACCCTCTGAGTGGAGATAAAGTTGGCTGACAATGAAAATATAACTGTGATATTCCACCAAACCTCTGAGGGGAAACCCTGTAGTAACTGGGACTTGAACTAGGAGCAGCTTTATTTAACAAGCGCCTCTTAGACTAAATGATTCTCATAACTGGGTATGACATATTAATAACAAGTTTTTCCTGCTCTACGCGCGTACGTTTCCAGCTTTAGAAATGACAGTGTCACAGCAAGCCTGCAGGAATCCTAAAGCTCCTTGGATATTGTAGAGACATGCTGTCTCAACAGAGAAAGGATGTCTCGGCTTCAGAGGAGGGAGCCAGAACAATGCCCCAGGGCCCAGAAGGTAAAAGCAGCCCAGTATTAAGCGGGCCCGTCCACACTGCGCAGAATGCATATTTTTGCTGTCAAGTCCTGGATCTGTCTCGGGAGCCAGAGCCTAACTTTATTTATGTAGTTTACATTTTCCTTATGAACTGAATTTTAGCTGCACATATATACTCAATTATTCCAAACTCCATTGATTAAAAATAGGCAGGTCTTCTGAAAAGTTTTGATGGTACTGGCCATGCTGGAAAGTGTATTATTGTATGTGTGGGATGGTTTTTACGTCAACTATGCAACAAGAGTGTTTTAGCAGCATTTTAAATGTTTAAGAAGGCAAAGCAAAAAAAAAAAAAAAAAAAAAGGTGAAAAAAAAAA
>VUQG01023306.1:19766-36862 GCA_015106755.1 Etia nguti
AATTTTTATAAAAAAAAAAAAAAAAAAAAAAAAAAAAAAGTTGTGTAAAAGAAGACGAGAGCAGAATGAGCGCACTGTCAGGATTTGAGTGGTTGTGTCAATGAATTTGCTGAGCATAAGGTCGAAAGATGAAGTACTGATGGGTGAGCAGTTTGTCTTTGTGATTTGGTAAAGAATTAAAAAGCATGTGTTGAAAATCTGTAAAACATCTAGAAGTTGATCCACTGGAAAAGATTGTTGAGTGAGGGATTCAATAAATGAGTGCGCTTGTTTGGAAAGTGACCCCATCCGGTCAGTCTGTGGTGACTTGTGGTTAATGGGCTTCTCCATTTTTCCCCCATGCCTGTAGACATTACAGTTGTCTTTCTGTTACTTTAGCAAGTTGCATTTACTCCAGTATGGCGGTATATCTGCCCCGGGGCCAATCACAGAGGTGTTAGGCCTGTGGGCAGATGGGTCTAATTTTTATGAGTCCTAAATGTTTCAAAACTTTGAGTGCACATCCTACACCCATCATTGTTTTCATCCTGTACATTGATGCAGTGCCGCTTTCAATGAAATATTTAGACATTTTCAGATCTTTTCTTTCTCCCCCTTCCAACATGAACCGCCCAGATCAATCAAAGTTTGAACAAAAACTGCAAGCGAGGCAGCTGTTTATTCTTTCCTTTTCTTTAAGGGCCAAACAAAATTATGCCAGCGTGTTACATAATGACATGCAGAAGTCACCGATAAAGGGTGAGAGTTTAAACAATGCAAACTAGCCATCACTGTTTGGACGGGAAAGAACTTTTATAGTGGAATTTAGCCTTTGCAACTGTGTTTAGCTATTAAAAAAAACTATAAAACAAATAAAAGAAACTGAAAACCAAGCAATCAAGTAAGCAAACTAATAAACTATAGCGTCAGATACTCAGAAAACAGCCACAAAGTAATACAAGCTAAAGGAGATAAGTTGCTAAGCGATTGTCTTGACAAATTTTATGTGTGTATTTAAGTGCAATTAATCAATTGCAGAATTGATTCATTGCACTTAAATACATACTGCAGAATGTGATTAATTGAATCAATTAATCATATTCTGCAGCTAAATTATGTGGCGGTTTGCACCGTGCATAACAAAATGCCAGCTCACTTTGCTGCTGTTTGTGGTGCTAGCACTAACATTGCATTGTTCAGGTTATAAGTGGCAATATGCCAGTTTACTCTACCACAGCCAACATACAGCAGTGGGCTATCTGAGTCCTTTCACAAATAGCCATGTTGCAGTCATGGCCAATGCTAGTGTTTCATGGCTTATGTTTTTGTATAGATGCTAAAAGCAACTGTGAATAGGTATTTAGCTCCATTAGCTCCCTGTTAGTAACAACTATCTTCAAAGCAGTCTCTTCTAACTCTTTGACTGCTTAGATCAGCTCTGCTTTCACCTTGCTTGTTTACAACTTTCCATCACAGAGCGAGCTGCTGCTGTTTGCTGGGACTAGTGGCGGGTGGCTGAGTAACATCTTACAACTGATCGTTTATTGTCATTAACAATAATACAATATGATACCAGCTAGTATTTCTGGTGCTGATTAGTAAGAGAAGGAATACTCTAATCATCTACTTGCATTCACCACTAAAAATCATGGCATTATTCATTAAAGCTGATTAACCTCTTTAGGGAAGTATGCATGTCATATTGTGATCCTGACAAAACACTGAAGAGCTCAAAAGGTGAGTTTGTAGTGTATCTAGAGGTGATTGTCAGTGTATTTAAATGACAAATGAAACACAAAACACAATTTGTCAGAGTTATAAAGTATTAGTGGCTTTTTCTTTTCAACATAATTGGGTCAATTTTATATCATAAATTTAATACTTTTTCCCATTAATCAACCCCAGGTGACGTTATATTCAAGGTTCCCAAATAACCTTAACTCCTAACTACCAAAATCCCATGATGCATATTTAATTTATACATTGAGCAACTACAAGCATACAGAAATCCTAAAGTGTACAGACTAAACATGTCATGGCATTTATTATGAACATGATGTGTAGAATTTTAGCAGGTACAGTATGCAAATGAAATGTAGATGTCATTTGAGTAATAGCTGTCGTCAGTTTCCTCTGAAAATGGTTTAAAAAATAATACGTGCTTCAGGGTCAAGATGTTACCTTCGATTAAGTATGTAGCCACTCAACAACAATTATTTTTAATTGTCACACAAACAATAATGAGTCACAGTTTCCTTTGAAGCCCAGTCACCCTTTGATGTGAGACTCTCATAAGTTAAAATCATTGAGTTCATAACCTCAACTTAACAATCAGAGTAGAAAGCAATTTAAAATGGACTTGTTTAAGACAACAGCGTTAAGTCAAAGTGCTTAGTCACCTATTCTAAAAAGTCAAAACCGTGGCAGTATTGATGGTAGGTACAGATTTGTGCTTTCTGAGACATGATATTAAAAAAAATGACCTCTGACTTTGAGGTCAAGGTTGAGATTTAAACTCGTCCGAGATTTTTAGGTGATACAACTGTGGTATCAGTTTGAAAATCCTACGTCGCCTCGTTCTCAAGTTATCGCATTGACAAACTTGTGTGAGCAAGTGCTTAGGGGACAGTAGGAAGGAAAAACACCCTTTTAACAGGAAGAAACCTCCAGTAGAACCAGGGTCAGGGAGGGGTGGCCATCTGCCGGCACAGGGTTGGGGTGAGGGGAGGAATGTTCTTTATCTATTAAACTACTTAACATCGACCCATGAATCATTCAGATATTAAAAAGGCACCTAACCCAAGAGATGAACCAGTGTTGTGTCTACACAACATAACAGAAAACTCCGTAAAGAGCCCATTTTAAATCGTATCTTTGGCACAGCCTGTCACAAAGACACATAATTTGCTCGCATTTCTTTAGTTGAATCTATGAAGAAGGTAAAAGATATCAAAATTTGACATGCACAATACAGTGTTTTTGCACCAACAAGATGATTCCCAAAATGCTATCAGCCAAAAATCTGCCTTATATACTGGATTTCCACTTTTGTTTGCCCATGTTTCAATAAATTACTGCACCTATTTCACATTATCCTAGAAAATAAAACATAAATGAAAGAAATGAAGGGGCTCAAGATTTTTGGCACAGTACTGTATTATCAACAGACATATGTAATCAATAAATACTGATTTAATCAGAATGTCTTTTGTTTAATCACTAAACCTTAATGTCTACACTGAATATGCAAACAGGATGAGGAAATTCATTTGAATGAAAGCTCGCTTCAGTAAAAGAATATTACACTTTGCTTCTGCCAAGCAATATGACCCCAGCTTCCTTATTAAGTGTAGATCAATCACAATTAAAGAGATACAGACAGAGAATCACAACAGCTTTAATCAGAATTATCAGGCTTGAAAACACTGACAGGCTGAAAAAGCTGCCACTTATTTTAAAGTGATATTGATAAAGTTAATGTGTCCCAAATTTGGTGTAGTCAGGCATCCACTTTAAAGGATGCCAAATTTATGTTTAATTACAGAAAAAAAAGTGGGAAAAAAGGCTTGGAAATCATTAGTTGTGTCCATATGGAGAACTTAAATAGGACACACCTAAAAAAGAAGTCTAAGAGTGCAGAAGAAGTAATTTTATTGCAGTTGGCTTTCCTGGTTGAATAAATATAACTTTGCTATATCAGTGCTACAGTCCACCATAATGCAAACACTGTTTTCAGAGATTTAATACTGGAATATTTGATGCTAGAGCTAAAAACAAGGATTCTTTTTGTATGAGTTTAACCTGCTAATTCTACCATTCTGTGGCATCATGCATGACACAGAATATTTGATAACAGTTACTGAAGGCACCTTTGCATTATAATCATTATAATCACACACTACTAACACAGTGTTGATACCTGGCCTGCAGTCCACATCAAAACACTGGACTTCTTTTTGGCTAACTAGTTACTACACCAAAGTATACATTTTTGGGTTTATTTAAAGGGAATTGGGCCACATAGATTTTAGCTATATTGTGCCATTAACAACTCAAAGCTCATTTTTAATGCTTGTTCCCTGTCAGTGGTTGCCAGCGTTGTGCTAGTTGATGTAATAAAAGACGTCAGTACCAGACAGTTACAGGGAATTAAAACAATTTGGCTCAGTCAGACAGCTAGACAGATATATCACCCCCCCCAAAAAAAATCAATTTAAGAACAGCAATAATCCATCTAAGGAATTTGTTTGATCAATAAAAACACATTTTCATATACATTTTTGGACTCGTCTCTGTGAAAAAAGAAGTTCTGGATCACAACTGTGAGACTCTTTCTGCATGTGCATGTCTGTGTTGGGCAGAGTCGCTGCCTCATGTTTAATTCCCTGCTAAAGTTGACAGAGCACTCTGGCAGACAATAGTAGGCCATGTTGTAAGCGTCAGTAACCAGGATGAAGTGTATTAGGGCTGAAGGCGCTTCTCCTCTGGTGGAACTTCAAAAACTTTTATTCCTCCAGAGAGGAGCGGAAATACACCCAGAAGAGAGCGAGCGAGCGCGAGAGAGACTCAGACAAAGGAAACGAAGAGGAAACGTGGAAATGCAGTGGAAACAGAAAAAGGAAATGGAGAAAACAGAGAACAAGAGGAGCGGTGGGTGGAAGGGGGGGCAGTGGTGGCAACAAGAGATTACTTAAGGAAAGAGGAAGCAAGAAACAAAGAATGAGACTTTGTCCATGTCAGTACTACACAGACAGAAGAAAAGAGAAAATAGGAAAGAGTCTGCGACCTGAACTTTGATTCAAAGGTATGCTTAATACCTTGATTTTTTATTTATTTAGAGGTTCCATTATTCTGATGTACTTCCAAACCACTCTTTATCTGAACAATCAGTTACTGAACCAGCCTGCTTTAACCACGTATTAAGTGCTCCAAATGGCTACATTGCATTAGCAACCAGAGCACATAGCTAATTAGCACTATTACATAATGGCTTTTTTTAAAGTGTTGTTATTCATCCTGTTTTTACACCAATGCAAAACCTACTTCTATTAAAAAAAAGAAGAAGCATAGCTAAATTCACTGCATTGCTTCAATAGCACACGTTAACAGACAACCCTGCTGCTTTATCTTTGTATACGTTCATGCACCAAGTTGCTGGACATCTTTATCCAAATTAATGCCTCTCTGTCAGAACCTGATATTAACCAAGCAACCGAGAAGAGCACAAGTTATGGCAATGATTCATTTGTTGATAGCATCCTAAATAGCTGAATTAGTTATCTAGATTAGTTATTTGTAGAAAATCAATAAATACACTTATGTACGGCTATAATATATCTAAACAAGGATAACCAAGAAAAAATTTGGACACTGACTCAACATCAGCTTCAGTCTTTTCTCAGCATCTTGTCATGATTGAAAAATACTTCCAAAAAGTTTGAGATAGTTCTTAAACATCACCTTTGATGTCCTTTTTAAGTTTTCTAGCAAGCAAAAGTTTCTATACAAGAATTGTCTTCTACTATTTTTATTGATTAGTTTAAACATTCTTAAAAAAAGAATAATAATATGTAAATACACTTAAGTGAAGACTCAAACGCACAATTTTGGGTCCAACACTTTTCCTAAACCCTTGAAGTTTTTGTCGTCGTACCGTGACCAGTTTTGACCATAAAGGTGATGTCAGGGTTTCATTTATCTGCTTCTTGAAACTCCTAATCAAATCTTCAGTAGATGGACAGTTTCAAAGGCATTAAAATACTGGTGCATGGGACACTGTGAGCTTTTAAAAGCTCAGCTTAAAGGTGTGCTATAAATAAATTATGCTAATAAAAGTCTGTAAAAAGGCAGAATGACAACTGACTAGTTTTGTGAACTCAACAAGGGAAACAGCAAAGTGGCATGTTGGAAAGACAGGCGCCTCAGACGACGCATTAAAGCCTAGACCCTGAAGTGGATATGTCACATGTTAACAAAAGGATACTGATCGCAGGTTTGGGAAGAAATAAGAAGAGGGTATAGACAACATATTGGAAGGATAAAAAAGATAATAAGGTGGAAACAATGGCAAACAAAAAAGTTAAAGGGCCCTAAAAACAAGCAAACAAATAAAACAGACAAGCTTTGGATAGGAAAAAGCAAAACTTTGAGATTTAAACAGATGAAATATTGATAGACAACAATTTTGTTTTGTTAAAAATAGTAATATAAAGAAGCTAAGTAAGTTAACCTGAAACAATAGGAGAAAATAGAGACGTTGACATGCCGTTTTAAGTTGTTCAGCTCCTTTTTTGTTTGTGATCAGCTTCTTGTCGTTGCGTGTGACTGATGAGAGGTTCTCGCCGTCACTCTAACTGACTGTATATGTGTGTGTGCAGAAAAAGACAACAAATCAAAATATTTTCTTTTAGCTGTCACGGCCGACATCTGACTATGTCTTTTCTGTCAGTCTGTCTGTTTCGTCTGCCTGTGTTGCTTATGTAAGTGTGCGTCTGTCTTTTTTTTCAGTGTTCTGTTTGCTTTGTATCTTTCACAGTTCCTATGCTGCCAAGACAAGACAAGAAATTTCCCTCTTATTTTCTGTTCCAACAGATGGCTGACAGCCTTATGCTGAGCAACTTACTGTGGGGTTTACTGTCAGGCTCAAGTGTGCTGGACAGAGAGCAAAATGATCCGCGACTCTCCGCTTGTAGGATGGTCTGTAACAGAGCTGTGGTGACACGACGGTAAAACACAAAGCAAACACAAAGCACAGTTACGTTTTTTTTCTTTTCCAAATCCTATTGACTCGAACTTTTTCATTTTTGTGTAAAAATCATTCAGCGTATAAGTGGGCTTTGAAACATAAAACAAAAGAGTAGCTTCCAATAATCCTGCACACGTAGACAACATTTAGAGTCTGCTTTTTGTTCCTTGCATAAGCTTGTATAATTCTTTCAAAATGAAGTCTAGAGAACACATATAGATGAGATTTACAGTAATACGTGCCCCTGCATTTGGAGTTTGAACAGCCATTAAACCACTTTGGTGGGATTGCAACATGCTGATTAGGGATATAATGCAGCAGCATCAGAGAGCACAAATACACACACACTCATATCCACACGATCTGTTGACTAGGCTCATACTGTTCTGCCAATCTCAGCGAGTGTCACAGGGACAGGCGGCACCTGCTAGTGTGAAGAAATGGTAGCCAAATAACATCATTTCCCTTGCTGCACCCAAGTGGACAGAGAAAAATATTTAGTAAGAGACAGAGGGTAAGCGTTTATTTTCAAACTCTGGTCTTGATGCTAAGGTTCTGAATTTATGGTTTTCAATAAGTGAAAAAGAGTAGTGTTCAAGGTGAACAAGAAGAAACTAAAACTCCCTGTTATACAAAGTGAAAGGCACAAAAAAAGAATATAAGAAGGTAACCTAAGGAGCTTGGAAAGAAAAGCGTCTGGACTTCTTTAAGTTTCCTTGAAGACTTTTCGCCTCTCATCCGAGAAGCTTCTACAGTTCTGAGGTCAGTTGGTGGAGAGTCCCAGATTTAAGCCCTATGAGAGTGTCCCCCCAAGAGGGACAATGGACCCCCTATTGATCCTCTACCTAATCACACGAACCAAGGTGTGAAAACGGGTGTAGGTCACAATCAGCCAAGGTTTTGGGTGAACCCATTGTGAAGCCTAGCGCCACCTTATCATGTGATTTACTGAGGTCAGATGGCCCAGGATGTGAGTGGGCGTTAACGCGTCTGGGAAGGGCTCTGAAAACTGGATTATAGATGGCAGACAGTTGGTGTCGTAAACCAATGCCTGTGTTCAAAAATGGTCGTTCACAGTGGACATACATGGCTTCTTTCACTCCTCTTTCAATGAGCAGTGCATTTCCGTGCTCCCTTTATTATCCCGACTAACAAAGTTCTTTCTGAGTAGAATAAAAAGACTCGAGAAGCCACAAGCTTCTACTCAAACAAGAGCAGAAAAGATAAACAAAGACAGGAACAGAGCCCAATAAATAAGTTTATAAGTGAATAAGGAAAATGTAAAAATGCAATAAAGTTTTTCTTTTACTGCTAATTAAAGCTAGCTAAGCGTTGGTATACCAGTGAGATGTTTTAATGCTCTCTTAATGCTACCTTTGAGCAAACTCTCACTCTCACCACAAACTCTCATTATAAGGCTTCCAGTTTGTCTTCCGCTGCTTTGTGGGGTTTCATCTGTACTCAAGTTGCAATTTTTATATTTTCAGTGGCACTTGAAGCAGTATTGGAGCCGGAATACTAAAAGATAGGATTACACTGCCACGTATTCATGTCAACAAAACTGACACTTGTCGCAGTAACATTACCTCAAGTGCTACCAAATGAATGAAGCAATTTGTAGAATTTGTTTTTTATCTGCCTCAAAGGGTTTTCCTTTTCTAGATGTAATCAGTCTACTATTGCTGAGCTCGTGGAAATCACAATAAAACAAAATGTAGGCTGCGGAAATATATGTATCGATTAGTTGTGTCAACCCAGAAGCAAAAAGAAGGAAATGGGCAATGCAGAACAACATTTGTGAATATACAACAAATTGACAAAGCCAGACAGCAGAGAGAGGGGCTGGAAGTGCAAAGAGAAGAAGAAAATGAAAAGCAAGTTTGCAATGGAAGCCAACTGTGAATGGAAAGATGAAAAGAGAAAAGACCGATGACAAAAAAAATATGGTAACTTAAAAGTAAATGAGGAACAGAATAAAAGATTCAAAGTAAAAGAAAGCAAGAAAAGTAGCAAATATCAAAGTGTGTCACATATTACAGGGTAATTATGCACTAAAGCATTAAAAAGCAGCAAGGTATAAATATAAGTGTTTCTTTTAATTCTACTATATATTAGTAACACTATACCAGCAATACTATTTGCAGTCTTGCAAATGAATTATTTAAATACAGTAGAGGTGGTAAAGCAAGAGCAGTTTAAATTAGTGGGCACTAAGAGATACAATGAGGGAAGTGAAGTCAGCTGAGGACAATTTAGCCGCATATCCAATGTATTAATTCCACATAGGAGAACCAGTGAATCGTTCACTGAGTATGTTTTGTCAAATCTTCCAAGGTCTGGTTGCATTTAAGGCCTTTTAATAAAATGAATCCCTTTAAGTTCTTTTCTGTTGCTTTTTAAATAGGAAAACAGCTCTCGGCTGGCTGGCTGTGAGAAAACTTACAATTGAATCCAAGGTTTACTTGGTATCAGAGTGGAAATCTTATCAGTGCTTCTTCAGTGAGTATGAGAAAAGCAAATGTAAATTAAGTCAAGGTTCTCTATCTGCTCCTGTATTCTTAAGAAGTAACTCAGAAGACGTAGGAAACCCTTTATCTTGCCATTGTGGTGCAAAGTAAGTGCAAAGGATGAGCAGGTGTGGCAGCTCACCCATCAGGTGC
Organism: Etia nguti; assembly: GCA_015106755.1. Classification (NCBI taxonomy): domain Eukaryota; kingdom Metazoa; phylum Chordata; class Actinopteri; order Cichliformes; family Cichlidae; genus Etia; species Etia nguti. The sequence goes on from VUQG01023306.1 coordinate 29,151, forward strand.
TTGACAGATAGACGCTGTTAACTAAAGACCTCGAGGCAATTATGCCACAGACTGTATCTCAGTGTAATTCATGCATTTACTCGCTGGTTTGTGGACTCTGTTTTGAAACCTTTATAGCATTTTGGTGGTTGCTGTCTAGTTGTTTTGGAGCCAGAAGTGACCAGTTTGGGACAAGAGAGAAGAGTTAGTCCTCGGCAACACAAGTCTGTAAACTGACCCCAGACACCACCGGTCACCAGGGTAAAATGTGTATTCCCTTACTGGATGATGAGTGACATTGGTTACAGACATGTATAGCCTTCCTGCTATTGCTTTGGTCCCCAGTAATGTTGTATTGCACTTTTTTAGGTTTCACTGTCACTTTCTGTTTGTAGACAAGATGGCAACAACTACAGACAGCAATTTGGTGGCAACTAAGGCAATCGCAGGGAGGTTTGTGGTATAGCACGCTCTTTGCAACCCACTGAACCTAGCGACAGCTAGCAACCTTAAATAAATAACAACACAAGTTGGTTGGGGAATGTGCATTTTTCTCTAGGATACTAGCTATGGCAATATGGCAGATAACTACCAGATGGTTTAAAAAACACAAAAAATATATAAACAAAGTACTAGAATTTCAAAGACACTACAAAGACAGGAAGTAAAAGCACAGGGGACAAAAGGAAGGAAAAGAATTTCCAAAATAAAACAGGAAGTAAAAAAAAAAACCACACAACCAGGAAATGAGAACACTATAAATACAAGAGTCTGTGATGAAAGAGGAACCAAAATTTAACAAACTTAAAACAAGAACCTGACACCATGGTACTGAAAAGGCCCCAGACAAACTGCTGGTTACATTAAGCACAATCAAAATCCATGTGGATAGAAAGACAGTACAAGTCCTTTATGACAAACAACTGTTTATCAAGTCTAAAATTTTTTAAACAAGATATTTTGAAAAGCTCCCACCAACCTCTGGAACAGACACAATCATTATGAGGTAGTTGAACTGATATGAACTGCAAAAAAGTGGTTTATACACCACTACTGTATTTAATCATTAACAATTAATAAACTCTGGCTTGCTTTGCTATAGTTTGCCTTTCATCCAGTCTCTCTCTGCCCTCTTCTCCCTCCCCTCACTTCCAGCCAGTCACGGTGGATGGGTGCTCCTCCCTGGGTCTGGTTTTGCCAGAGGTTTCTATGAAAAGGGAGTTTTAAAAAGGGAGTTCTTCCTTCCCACTGTCACCACAAGCTTACTCATAGGGGGTCATGCGATTGCTGGGATTCCTTACCTGATCATATAAAGAACCTTGAGGTAGCTGGTGTTGTAAATTGGCAATATATGAATAATTGAATTGAGCTGAATTGAATTGAATTGAATTGAATTGAATTGAATTACATACCACTGCTTGCTCATTTTTTTTAGATCTTTGCAAACTTAACTACAAGCTGTCTGTCTATCAGTGATCCCTGCAGGCATGGGCATGTCTAAAGGGGGGAGGAGGGAGGATAAGCTCCGCTGCCTAATTGGGTTTAAACTTATTATGACTACTTGGCGGTTGCTAGAGCCATCCTGAAAGAGAGTTTTTTATTGCTCATGATTGGTAGCCTTAACAAACACCCTCATACCTATTTAATCTTATGCTAAGATAAAAAATAAAAAAAACAACAACAAAAAAACCCATCACTGGTGAGCTAAACAATGTGTCAGTATAACCATAACCACTCCTGTGTCTTTGCTCTTCATCAAAGCTCCTTATTAGTGGGCTGAACATTTATTTCCTGTCTTTCTTTAAGCCTTCATAATTTTTTTCCTTTTCTCTTCCTGGACAGATCTTTGCAATGCATCACACAACGGAGCATAATAATAGTGTATGTGCTGGTGTATTCACATGTTGCCTCTCACATGTGAGGGAGTGAATAATGAGGCATGCCCCGTGGTTAACATGGAGTAAGTAGGTGTTAACTATGACAGATTGTGCTGCCACTAGTGACCATGGCTGATCAGTCAGATAGCCTTCACCTCCCTTCTCCTCAATTATTTTGCAGTCACATAACTGTACGGGTGGCAATAAATCTCACATCTCATCTAATGTGGTTGATTTCACCACCTAATGTCATAGCAGCTTCAATTTCACTTAGTCAGATACTTTTTTTTTTTTTGGAAAAACTCCAGGTAAAAATGTGTGAGGTTGCAACAGAAGCCACACATAGACATGAACTAGTTGGGTTCCAAAATGAGAAATTAAATATTTAAACATTTAAAAGTGGTATCTGCTTTATACTGTATCTAATTGTTCAGAGTCCCTATTCACTGTTTCTGGTTTTCCGTTACTACTTTTGTGTCCCTTAATTTAATAAATTGTATATTTTTATGTTTTTCTTTTATTTAAGTCTGAAAACATCTTGTTTAAAACCAGAATGATGAGCTATATCATCATGCTATAAAGAGTTTTAACTTAATATTTCTCTTTTTTCTGAAATGTGTTTACAAACGAATTTTGGTAAGGAGTTGAAGACAAAAAAAGCTAAACAGCTAGCATAAATTTATAGCCTGTAAAATGGGAGTCTATAGGAAGGAAACCACTGTCACTCATTTACTGTAGGGCATACATGAAATGACATATATCAAAAGGAAATGTCTACTGGGCTGTGACAGACATCTATGATGGAAAAAATGTGGGTTGGAATTCTTCTCTGTCTACAGTGTTACATTTTAATAGGCCTATGCTTCCCTGAAAATTCAAAATTCATTCACTTCAAGGCTACTTTTGTCCATTTTGTTAACAGCAGGTATTCACGAGTAATGGACACATTTATAACACATTCCTTCAAGTAGCTGGCATGGAATCAAACCCATACCACTGTTAGCTCCAACCAGGGCTCTCCATTCTCAGTGAATTCCCTACATTAAAATTTCAGACTTATATAACCTGCCTCTGTCAGCCTAGTGAACTAATTCCTACCCTCGCTGTGCAGGCCTGACATACTGCCCTGGAACAGGCTTGCACGCAACCCACAGCTGCCAACACTGCTTAAACATTGTCACCTGAGTCTAGCTGCAACGCTGCTGATCCAATGATCTGCAGAGCACTGATCAGCACACACGGGACTTGGGCACAAAGCTCCATTTCAGTCATTATTTCATAACTTATTAATGAAGTGATTAAATAAATTAGCAAATGTGTAATGCAGTGATTCCAGCTGGCAAAAGCAGATCCTGTGTTGTTATATGTTACAGTGTGTTAAAGAAGATTCGGATCCTTGGTTTATTCCCATCAGAGAGTTTTGATATGAAATAATTTGTGAGAATATTTACAGTAAACACTTGACAAACAAGTGAAAAACAAGTAAGTCAACAATTATGCAAAAGTGCTGTTGTCTCAAAGAACATTAAAAAACCCCCAACTGCTTTCTTAAATGAACATTGCCTTGAAAAACAAGGTCATGAGTATTATACGAGATAGCAACAGAGAGACACTTACCATCTTCAAAACACTTCAAATCTGACAGCTTTGTTAAATATTAACAACAGTGGGGAGAATGAAGAATGGACGGGGGAGAACGCACGGGTGAACGGGTGAAAATAATTGGTCGTAAAGTTTGTGGGAAAGGGAGCAGGAGAAAAACACAGAGGAGGAAACTGTTGGAGAGGAATCTGAGAAATAGGTGACAAAATGAGCGTTTGTGTTTTCAATTATCTTCTTAGTCACAGCGTGTTCATCAAACATACATCAACTCCTGTACATCAAAGAACATTAAGTTGTTAATGCTCTGAAAAAAGGGAAAAAATAAATCCACTATGTTTTTATGTCGTGAAAACAAAGAGTATTGCCCCAGTTTGACATGACACAGCTGACAAAACTGCTCAGATAACAGTCTGCTGATCCTACTAAAATCTTACTGCTTGTCTAGGATTCCACTTGATGCTCAGTCGTGCCATATTGTCTTTCAAGAAAAGTCTGAATGAGGCTCAGCTGAAGCTACTCATTGTAATACATTAATATGTAAAGATATGTTAATTCCCAACAAGATGTTTTGTAATCTGGAATGTGGGGAATTTGGCAGTAAGGTACTAAACAAAAGGTCCGCAACCTTCAAACTGCAAGGATTTTAAGAAGTTGCTGCATATTTAAGTTTGTTGTCAAGTCTCCAAAACTGGCATCTAATATGAATAGTTATGTCATTCTGTCTTTCTCTATTTCCACAATTTGTCAATTTATGTTCTTGTGTATTACTTCACAAAAATTCTCTTTCAGTGACCTTAAAATATTGTAGAATTAATTTAATTTAATTTAATTTAATTTAATTTAATTACAATGCTGTGCTTGAGAGTCACCATCTACCGGAACCAAATTCCTTGTATGTGTCTGTGCATATACATGGCCAATAAACACGATTCTGATTCTGATTCTGATTTTTTATCTGAGTTTTTGGAGTTTCTCGCTGACCGTGCATCATGGTATGACCATATCCTGCTTCTCACTGATTTTAATATTCATGTCTGTTGCCCAGGGAAGCCCCTGGCTAAGGACTTCATGGACTTAGTGAACCCTTTTAATTTTGTTCAGTCTGTTAAGGATGCCACTCAAGAACCTGGTCACACGTTGGACTTGGCATCATCATATGTATTCATACGTATTCTCTGACCATATGCCCATTTTATTTGACATTGTTCCTCTTAGTCCTGCTGTTAACCGGCTTGCACCTGTCCGACGCTGTCGTGCTGAACTTAATCAATACCAGCCTCTTGTCAGGTCAAGTACCGAGTGAGTTTAAGCATGCAGTTATCCATCCTTTACTTAAGAAACCGGGCTCAGACATTTCAATTATGACAAACTTCAGACCCATCTCTAAGCTTCCTAAGCTGAATAAGATCCTGGAAAAGATAGTTAGTTCATCAGCTGAGTGTGAACAAAGTGATTTTCAAATTCCAGAAGCTCTTCAGTCCGGCTTTGAGCCGTTTAACAGCACGGAGACAGCTCTCATAAAGGTTATGAATGACCTTTATGTGACGGACTGTGGTAAAAATGTATTGGTTGTTTTATTGGATATGACTGCTGCATTTGACACAGTGGATCATGATCTGCTGGTCTCTCGACTACAGCATTGTGTGGGATTTTCCGTCTTGACACTTTCTTGGATAAAATCATCTCTCTCTAACAGCAGCTTTTGTGTTAAGTTGGGTTCGGCCTCATCCTCTGTGGCCCCTCTGCCATGGGGTGTACTGCAGGGATCTATTCTTGGGCCACTACTGTTTTCATTGTATCTCCTGCCACCGGGAGCGACTGAAATTGAAAACACAAAATTTCATTTCATCTATATGCTGATGATTGCCAGCTTTACCTACCTTTCGATCACTCTGATAGCTCCTTGACTGGACTCCTGCTTGATTGTCTTAGCGAAGTTAAACCATGGATGGCCCTAAATTTTTTAAATTTTAATGAACGTAAAACGGAAGGAATTTTATTCAGTCCCAGTCGTTCTTCTAGTACCCCTGATGTTGACTTTGCTGCTCTGACCCCTCACCTGAAGAGCTCAGTTACTAATCTTGGGCTAAAAATCAACACTGCACTTAGTTTTGATGGCCACGTAAATGGGGTGGTGAAATCCTCATTCTATCACCTCAGACGTCTGTCAAAGGTCAAGCCTTTTCTTTCCAGGTGTGACTTGGAAACTGTCATTCATGCTTTTATAACCTCACGCTTGGATTACTGCAACTCCCTTTTAATAAGGGTTGGCCAAAGCACTGTCACGGCTGCAAATGCCTGAAGTTCATGAAGTCATTACTAGTTAACATTAAAGGAATGGTTGGCTCAACAGAGCTCTGACTTTTTGTCAGCCTGGCTACAGTGCTGAAGAGAAACCTAGGGTTGTTCTTATTTTCTTCAATCAGTGTTAAATAGCATTAGTATAGGGCTTTGGAATTGACGTAACGGCGCAATGTATTGTGGGAGGGCGTGCCATATTTGAAGGCCATGAATCAAAACAAACTGTCCTGGATGGAAGATTGCTACGAACCATGCTTAAAAGCAGCTCAAAAGAAAAAGGACGGTATAGAGACAGATTGCAACCAGATGCAAAGAGACGGTACTTGCAAAAAATAGCGTGCATTGGAAATGTGGACCCGTATGAAATATGGGAGTGGAGTAGAAACCCAGAAGACCAACCGCTATTGACTTAGCCTGATATATTTTCGTACCTTGTCTATGGAGTCAGCGCATACACGGCGAACCAATTTCACAATTATAATTCTCTGGAGGCGCACATCCAGTTCACCAATAGTTGGGTATAAGATTTGGCTATTTTTAAGCTTCCACGTCGTCATTCAAACAAAGGTAAGTCAGCTTGAGTACTGCGAGTAAAATGCGTTTGATTTCCCCCCGAACATTCAGATTAGTGCAACCATAAATTCATTCATGAGGGGGAAATTACAGTGAGAACATGTGGAGGCTCTGTTAGATGGATAACATAGTGAGTTCAGTGCAGTGATGTGACATTGTCCTGAAGGATTTAGTTATTCTCTATGGTTAAAGAAATTGCACTGATTTATTCATATTTATTATAAATAATCCTAATTATATATCTTGCTTCCTTGATTGTGTCCTGTGTCACTAAAAATACATTCTATTTTGGTTTTATACATTGATGAATGACCTGCAGAATCTCCTTATCATATTAGGTGTCCATAATTGTCACTTAAAGTCGAACTTTATGCTTTCTCCATCTTGAAAGTGATTACATCCTTGGATTACATACTTAGGTTCATTTTTTGCTGACAGGTTTCTAAAAAAACAGGCAGATTTAGAATATAACAGGCGGTGTTCTATAGATGGATACATAAAAAGATAAAAAATTACATGTGCTAACTTTCTAAACACTTTATTTGTTACCTTTATGATAAATGGATTTGAAAGTAGATAAAACACATGTGTCGACCGTGGCTCATTAAAATTCTTCTCTTTAAATTAACTTTGTGTGTGTTTCAGGTACTGCACTCTCAAAGACTGAATGAACTAGCATTGCAGCCATGGGACCGCGGTCAAGTGAGCCGTCATTTGTGAGCCGCGGTCAAGCCAGCCGCTTCTTATCCTCCGCATAAATTTTCTTGCGCTTCTACACCAGTCTTTACGGTAGCGACTTTTCTCGTTACTTCCCGTTGGAAAGCGTAGACCCGCGCACACGAACAGTCACACGTGCGCGCGCGCACACTAATTTTAATGGGACAGCCCAATACAGCCACAGTCTCGTTGCATATTCAAAAATTCATTAAAAATCATTCTTGATAGTTGATGTCCAGCTTTCAACACAATCCTCCTCTGGGACACCTACTGTACCTCTGGGCCAGGTTTCATCTCAATCCGCTGCATCAATAATTGTTTAATATTAATGGATCAAAAAAGGCTCCTGAGAGAGTCATGACAGGGACTATAAAGAGACAGCATATTTCACCCATATTTGCTTGTCTTCACTGACTCCCTTTGAAATCCAGATTTTAATTTTGGAATATTAGGTTTACTTGTGGTTCCTATAGAATTTTAAGGTTGAACAGGAATCAGAGTCTTCATCTCTCAGGCCTCTCTTCTGTGGATGCAGCTCACAATATTAATTCAAAAGACAAACACCCGTCTCAGCTTTTGGGATTAGCCTTAAAATATTCAGTTTTGACAAATAATGCAGTTAGAGTGGGTCAGGTGACCCTGAATCTTCCCTTATTTGTGCTG